>CAEFZX010024539.1:0-32947 GCA_903066825.1 Alfaro cultratus
TATATATGAAATTTTTATCCATATTTCTACATATGTTATCTGTCATAATTTCTATTTGGATCCAGGAACTACTACTACTTGGATATTTTGTTGTTTTACAAACCAAATCAACTACACTTTGCTCAAATGTATTGAAAATTTATCCCTACCACCAAACTAATTCAGTTTACTTATTTGTAATGTTAATGTCTCTAAAGGTTTCTGTAAACTTTCCCAATTGTTTTCATCACTTGGCATTATCACTTAATTCTATTATGTTTTCAGTGTATATTTTATTTAAATTTTAGATCTTAGTTTATCATCCATCATTCCAACCATCTCTCTTTTTCTTCTCTCCAGCTGGAGGTATTTCCTTGCCCCCCCCCCCCAACTCTTTGCCCTTTCTTAGTTCATTACTCTCCTTCATCTCTGTCTGTCTTGCTGCTTTTCAGACCTCCTTCCTTCCCTTTCCTTTAGTGTGCTCTTCATTCCTTTTCCCCTTCATACTTATCCCTGTTTCTCTCACTACATATGTAATCTATTCAGCAATTTCTCCTCTTCTGTTATTTGGTAAAAGTCCCCTTTTCCGGTTCCGTTTTTTTTCTCCGTCTGCTCTCCCGCCAGCTCCGGTTCCCTAGAGTAACTCATATGGCATTTAAGTGGAATGAGGCCCATTAACCCTGCCAGCTTGTGTCTCTTCTCTCCTCCATTGATCAGAAGGCACACTGGAGATATTTTATTACTTGGTTGTAGGGAACTGCTGAAGTCATTTAAGTGTTTTGAGATTATTTAATCTGTGTAGGATAAGTGTGTGTATATATATGTGAGTATTTTGGTGAATGACAAATTGAGAACTACGTATATACTGTATGAGCATTTATTTATAGTGGTTGCACAAAAGTGGAGCTTGATTCGTTTATTTATCTTCTTTTAATGAAAAGATGAGGCCTATAGTCCTTTTTTTATGATATGTATTATTCTGAAAATTTTCCTCTCCTTCAATGCCACTTAGTTGGTTGAACACAGGTGTCGTATGTGTTTTACAAGACCTAAAAATGTCATAGAAATACATAAAAATTAGGACATTTTTTTAAGTTATGTAAACTCTTTGCTGTTATAACTTTTCATGCTAGGATAAAAGACCCTCTGTAATGCTACAGTATGTGATTTAATCCTTTTCGGTTCAGACCCTTTTCACACTTTATATATAACTTGCCTAAAAGTACATTTCTGTATTAAAAACTGAAACTCCATAAAAAGGATTAGAGATTAGCTTCCAATATTTTGATTGTATTCCAAGTTTAAGGCTTTAGTTAACATTGGTTTCCATCTCATGATACCTACACCAAATACAACACAAAAATAATGCTAATTCTCCTATCACCTGTTGTATATTGTTACATTATTTTGATTTTTAAAGAATGGACCCTGTTAGTGAAGAAAAATACGTTTATATTTTTGTTACACGTGGTAGAATGCAGAGTTTTTAGTTTTTGATTTGTTTTCTATGGTGTTAAAGTTATAAACGTCAAAATGATGTGAGTAAGGAAGACAATAAACTTGCTATGTAGGTCGGAATTATAGCAGTAATGGAAGAAATTAAGAATTGGAGAATACCACCTTTCATCGACCAGAAACGGTTGGTCACTGGTTTAGTAGTTTGACCAACCAGTTTGACCAACCACACTAATTTCTTGAGTCCACCAGACAATTATCCCACCCCATTCAAGTGCTGTTTGACCTTGTCCACTTGAAGATGCCAGTGCATCAATATCATCCAGATACAGAATTGCAAAAGTCTCTCATTGCATATTTTTATAACTACAATAAAATACCAGGCAGAGATGAACAAAATATACAGTTAAGCCCAAAGTGTAAGCCTATAATTTTGTAAATGACAGGTTTTTTTTGATAATGATTATAAAAGTTACTAGTGAAAGATAAATAAGCTTATGCCATTTGATTTTGTTCTGACTGCCAAACCAAGATTTTAAATACGAGCATCCCTTCCCTCCTTCAATTAAACTACTATTCTTGTTCACAGCACTTTTTTCAGTAAAAGCCCCACTGACTAAACGATATTACCCTTTTTTTTTTTTTTTTTACATTATATATTTTTTTAAAAATCTATGACAGCTGCTGAGATTGAAAGTAGGTGTGCAACACCAGTAGCCACTTTGGGGACAGGAACAAATGAGGAGATAATGAAAGAAGTGAGCCTGGGGACGAAATCAAAACAAAGTCAATGAGCTTGTTCTAATTTTTTCCTTAGCTCAGCAGTTCTTGCTGTGTGAATTTGACTTGATTCGACATGAGGATAAACGTCAAAATGATGTGAGTTTTACTGTAATAAGCACAAACACCCTCAGAGGCCCGTAGGACATTATATGCAGGCAGAAATGCACGAAATAAAAGCATTAAGCTAAGAGTTTTACTTAAAAATGTGTATCAAAAAATAGAATGTAATATCATACCCCAAAATTATAGCTTTCAGTTTAACTCAATCAATTGGACAGTACAAGACCTGACTATGTATCCTGTTGTATTTCATTGTATTATAACTTGTAGGCACCAGACCAGTGTGAGATCTCAATCATTCACACTGAACAGTTTTATTGTTATTGTTGCTGACACGGACATGTTGACACATTGTCAGCAGTAAAGGAAAGAGAGAGCAAGTGTAAGCTTTTGGCAGCTTGGTTCCAAGTGTGTGTGTGTGTGGAGGGGGGAGGGGGGAATAAAAATTTGCTGGACGTGGAGTCTGCTCTGCACAAGGCCAATTATTTCTGAAATGGCAAGGGAGTCTTTGAAATGTAAGAATGTTTTCAGGGATTTATACTGCAGACAGCGAATAAATGACAAGCACATAAACAAGACGTGAAGCAATGACTTTTTCTCCTTCTTCCCATGTGCGCATGCACGCACTTTGGATAGAGTAATGTTTCTGACTTGACTTAAAATTATTGATTCAAAAGCGCTGGCCGGCCGGTAAAGGCCTCCTGCGTGTGTGCAGAGGCTTTTTTTGTGTGTGTTTTGCTGCACATTTGTTTGCTGTGTGCACGCAGATTCCGTTCAGTGGAAGCAGTGATTCAAAGGTTGGCTCGTGTATCATAAACCTGTGCTGTTTGACATTTGATTAAATAGCATTACTGCCAATCAGCAGAGCAAGATGCTGAGCTTTGGGTCACGCAGGCTTCTGTCCACAGTCATCTGGTGGAATGATATGTTGTGTCATAAGTAACACATGTACTCATTGACAGCAACAAAAAAAAATAAAAAAAGAAAAATATCGGAGCTAAACTATTGAAAGGCTGAACCTACTCACAAAAGATAAATGTGATATCAGGAAAGTAATGTGATGAATCAAAAGCTCTCAAATTGACAAATATCTTCATTCATAAGGCAGAAATTAGGCCACATGAACTTGACTAAACGGAAGCAGTTCAATTCCCCAAAGGGATTAGCCAATAGGATCATTTAAAAAAAAAAATAAATAAATAAATAAATTATGTTTTAGGGCAAAATATTCAGAGAAATGTTTATCCAAAAGTTATAAAAAGTGCTTCTGGCCTTTGTGCCATAATTTGAAGTTCAAGTCTGATCCCTCCATATGTATCACTGAATCTGCTGGTTTCAGTTGTGTGTCACATCCTGGTTCCACAGGAAACCACACAGAAAGCAGATGCTGCAGTCATGGTATTAACGCACAAGATTAAATTGTAATATAGCAAAAATCACCAACACCACCACCTGGTATCAGTTTTAAATTTATTCTACACACACAAAAGTAGAACAAGTTGGTAGTTTTAGTTAAGTGTATGCAGAACATTCCTTACAGCTGCTGCAAATGTTTAATAGATTATTGGGACAGAGAGCTGGCTGACAGTGCTATGACGTGTTTATGAGTGTGAGAAAATGCAGGAGAGGAGAAGAGTTGAGCACCGGCTGCTGGAACAGGCCAAAACAGTTGTAGACATAGAAGCTCATTAGGTTTCTAATAAATAATCCAGTTACAGTATGTTACTGAACAACAATAGAAGTGCAGACTGACACACTTGCAGAATGAAGGCAATGTTTGGTTTGTGAGACTAGAGCCCAGATCATATTGATCAGTCTGACCAACCTCAGTTTAAGACAAATCAAGACTTTTACAGAATGTTAGTACAGAATGTTAGGTGAGCAGTAAAGTTGATTGCACTGGGTTATGTCCAGGGTTAAAAAGCAAAGGTGAGGAAATACAAATTTTCACTCTCTTCAGATTTTTACTCATAAAAAGCCTGTATAATTTTCCTTCCACGTCAAACTGTGTGCTACTTTATCACTTCAAATCCCAATAAAATAAGTTAAAGTTTGTGGTTGTAACTATATAAAATGTGAACAAGTTCAAGAGGTACGAACATGTTTGCAAGACACAGTATTTACAGGTATTTTCTAGCTGTTAACACATTATGGAAAAGCAAAGCTAACAACCCAGAATATTTATTGAAGAATGCCTCTGTGCGGCGAAAGCTTTTCATGGGAGTTATTGGTGAAGCAAAATTAGAAAGTTCAAAACATATTGTAGTATTAGGTATAAACTATGTCTAAACTTTAGAGTAAATAGGCAATAATGATTTCAAAATATATTTATGAAAGCAAAGCCGTGCAAAATTATGCTGGTCATAATGGATTAGCTCAAAATTGGCACAAGTAACATAGCTAAATGCCTTGTTGGAGGGAGTTAAATCAAACAAATCCTGCTGAGCCTGGTTTGTCTGCACTTTAGAGATCATTTGGTACACTGTTTCATTCTCAAATGACTCCTCATTAAATATTTAGCTCCAGTTTTTAGTCGATGGTTACAGGAGTACATGTGATCTTACTCTAGTTTAACTATCGGCAGTTAAATCAAAGCAAAAGAGTCCGATTGCTAAAAAGAAGAAGACGCCCGTCAGTACTTATTTGTTTTCAGGTCAAGCTTTCGTCAATAATAAAAGGTTGACCCATGACCTGCCTCTCCATTAATCAATGTAAGATGAATAAATAAGTGGGATATGTGGCAGCTGGCTTTCCAACAAGCTGTCTACAACTGTCCAAACTATTTCAGAGTCATTTGGCCAGTTGAGGCCCATAGATCAGCCAAATGGAGTTTGAAACCTAAAGAGTGACGAGGGGATTGGAGGAGGAAAGACGCTGATAGCACAGCAATCTGCTACTGGTGTGGGGGGCCTCACCCGGGGGACTGACGCATATCAAAATATGGGACCAAGACATATTTGAAATATAAAGCAGGTTGAGGGATACTTGAAAGGGCGTCACACCTTTTCTCTAAACCATAGTGGCTAATGTGTTGACGCAAACGGCATGCAAAAACAAAGAGTCAGGTATCGACTTGATGATAGAAAAGACTCTAAGGAAAATTAGTGTTTTTGAGATTTGTCAAAATTGTTGCACATTGCATGAAGAGTAGCTTCGAGGAAGATGATAGGGAGCAATTTGTTTTGAGGGGAAGTTTTAAGTGTTTTTAGCAACAAAAATACAATCACTGCAACAGGTTGAAGGTAAACTCAGCCCAAAAAAAGTTAGTGTATGCGAAAAAACGGAAGTGGGGAATAAAGTGTTCTGAGCAGAGGAAGGACATCCAACTGCTTTCCTCATATTATTGATCATCAAGTGGCTCCACTATTGCTAGCACATGTCATCCTAACAACAAATGTTTTCAATAAATCATTTAAAGCAAACAAAACCCACTAGGATCCCTAACTTTCACTGTCATATCCACACCTCTTTCTAATCCACAACAGCAAATTTTCTACTGACATAAACCAGTTTTGCCATTCCCAGCTATATATTTTTCTTTACTCAATTATGTTCATACGTGATTTCTTTTTTTAAACCAGTTGTTATTTTATTTATTATCTATTTAAATAATATTATCTTTCTTTTTTTTAATCATTTTTGTAATTTCTGAATAAATTGATGTAAGGCCCAAAACACCTGGAATACAGTGACAGTTGGACACCAGAGGTCTGTGTGTGCTTCAGAATATTTTCATGTTATTTCTCCTTCACTGTGGCTTCAGAACGTGCATGTGCACCCGTGTGTGATCTTTGTGTTTCTCAAGTATCTCCGCGGTGTGTCAGGAGTGTCCCAGTGAACTGATCCTGAACAAATGAAATAGTAACGCTTTGGGTGGGAAAGAAGAGCACACGTAATTCTATTTGAAGAGAAAATCAATTTAACACCAAAACACAAGTCCTCCCCCCAGTCACCGTGCTATGTCTGTCCTCGGTATGATTTTATATAAAGTCATTATCTCAGAGCTAGTTTTGCTGTTATTATGATAGTTGTTGTGATCACTTCACACATGTGGCAGGAAGGCGACAGATGCCAATATCTTAGAGCAGGGATCAGCAGGCATAATTAAGTAAATAAATGTTTTAAAAATAATAAGAATTCTAAATATTTTTACCTATAACATTAAGGTCATCAAGGATTTTTAGATTAGAGCTCGCCCCTTACAAAAAAGCATGTTTACATATTTGAATATTTAATAAGCAGATGTTAAATCTAGAAAACATATATAATTACTTCTTACACCTCAACACGAGCAAGATGATTATTTTTTAAGTTCTTTTTTATTTTAAATTCTTATATTGATTTTCTGACAGAGGAGTGAGAAGGAGTCGTACTACCTATTAAATATCAGAGTATGGTGCCTTAAAGGTTAACTGATCAAGAATAATGGAAAAGAGTCAAATACTTTTACCTCAATACACACATTTGCATTATGTGTGCATGCGTGTGCCTGTGTATTGTTTATTTTCAGACCTACATGAAAATTACCCTGTGCAAAGCCTCATATTGGGGTTAATGAAAGTGTCTGAGGACCAATATACGTATCCATACGCATGCATGTGTGTTTTGCAAATGGAAGCGCAGGCATGTGTGTGTGGCTTCAGATGTTTAAATGGTATTAAATCACTTTTTTTTTTTTTTTTTTGCCAGCTGCAGATGCGATGTCCACAGCCGTGTTTAAATGTCGCAGCATTGATAAGGTGTGACTGGACCCAGTCAACTGTTAAGGTTTTGATGTAGCATTATAGAGTGCTTAGTTCTGTGTTAATGGGCTCCTGCACTGCAGAATAATACATTCACACCAGTCAATATGAGTTTTGTATGACAGCAAGAAAATAAATCTCTCCAAACATCAGTTGTTAATCTAAAGATGAAAGCATTACTATTTTCTTAATACAGAAAACTGGGAATTAATTACCCCTATTTCTTACATATAAAAATCAGAAAACTCAATCAGTTTTTATAATAAATTTTTCAACTGTGATTTTTTATTTTTTATTTTTTACTTCCCTGAAACCTATGCTTACATCAGGCTGTGTCACACAGGCCTCTGGCATATTTCTTACTTTTATTTCCCCAATTTGAGGCCAGCTGCAATATTTCAAGAATCCAGAAGGTGGCAGCTGTTATACTCTTTCCACAACCTCTGATACTTCCACAGTTGAGCTTTTCTATATGGCAGACTCAACTTTATGAAGTTACAAAATATAAAAAAAAATAAAAAAATCAGATGATAAATAAATAAATCATTATGTCTGGATAAATTACTAAGAAATATGTTTTAATTAGTTCTGAGATTGAACGTAATATGTGTTTGTTTATCTACTTGTCAAGGAAAACAAAATTTCCCCAATAATTAGTATTAAAATATTCAAAAAGCCACAAGTCACTGCTTACTTTAGTCCTGCCAGAACATTTAAACTTACATCTTTATCCCATTCTTTATGTTCAGCATTAACAGATATAGGAGGAAAATAAACTGATCAGCCATTTTTCCATAAAAAAATAAACAAACAAAAAACAACCATTATGATTACATTATATGAATCGAGAACATTCCCAGCGGGTGTTTTGTGTCCATTTAGTCCCTTCTCTTTCTCTCCAAGAGGTCACAAACCCACACAGCCAGTTTACATTTCCTCGGTCGCAGAAGCAATACGCTCCAATTTCCCTACACCAAATACCCCCTCTGGTCACTACCAATGAAATGACCTTTTGTCTTTTCCTTCCTCTCTTTTTTTTTTTTTCCCTGATGTGATTTAAACATTGACAATCCATCTCTAAATAAATACACACACAGCCAAACACACACACATACACACATGTGTTTGTTTTATACCCTTCAAATCCCCTTTATCCATGCAGGAATGGAAGACAATCCTCCTGAAAGAAACATAAAGGCATTGGAAGCAGAAGCACAACAGTATTCATCTAGGTAGCAAAACAGGAGGAATTCATCGCTGATGCGCACCATCAACGTGGATGGGCAACAGGAGCTATTCCCCCCTGACTTCAACCTCTCCTTTCCTCACTTCTCCTCTACTTCCACCTTTTCAACCCTTTTCCTCTACCTTCCCCTGGGTGTCTCCTTGCCTTTCTGTAACCCCCATCCGCCCATACTCTGTTTTTTTTTTTTCACTCCCACTTTACTCTGAAGTTGTCTCTCTCTCAGTTTTTTCATTCTGTAGCATTCTTGTCTTTTCTTCAGCTTTTCTCTATGGTTGTCTTCCGTCTCTCTTAGAGACTTTCTGTATTTTTCCCAATCAGGCTTTACTTTCTTCCCCTATTCTGCACTACTTCCCTCTATCATCATCCCTTCCTGCATCCCAACCTACAGTTACCAAACTATCTCTCTCTCCCTCCCTCTCGCTCTCACGCATACACACACAAACACACACCCAAATGCCCAGACCTGTTCCCTCTCTTACCATCTCTCAGACTTACATAGGGTCTTTCCAGCCCACTGACTCTCCTGTTCAAATGTAACAATGCTCACTGTGATTTGATGATGGCCCCAGTTCACAAGCCTAGGTTTGTACATAGCCACTTGGTATGTGTGTGTTTAAATGACTGACCAATGCAGAGAACCATGTGATGTCTATACACATACAAATAAATATGAAACAATACATTCAATCAAAATCTATATGAAAAAAGGCACTTATCAGTCTAACATTGGTTTCAGTTTTCCCTTTTATCTTTATGAATTTGTCTTCATGCAGCTTTAATCTGTGTACAAAATTAAAATCCACTCAGAAAGAAACAATCCACATCACAAAGGTAACTGTGATCAAATACTATTATGTATTTATGTGTATTTGCTGATGTCCACACACTGCATATTCAAGCAAAGACATTATAACACATTAGGATGTGGAGGGGTGGGGTCGGTACGCCGGGGTGGGAAGCTATTGACGCTGTGTGTCCCTCAGACTTGTGTTTGGTCGGCAAGCAATCTACAAACTGTCAATCAAAGAGAAGTGACCCAAGTTAGGAATCATCAAACAGTCTGACTTCGGGTGTCAGTGGTGAGGGGGATCTATTTCAGTGTGACACGCCATCAGCAGCAAATCTAAAAGGGCTCTATTGTCAGGACAGAGGAGCACGGAAAGATACACATATTCATGAACGGAACATACATTTGCACTCATACTACTTACTATGGTTTCATTACAACATGATAGAATTTTCACAGAAAACCTCACATTACAATCCTTCCTTTTCCCTTCTGAAAATCAGTTTACACTTTTATTAATAGAAGTTATTGTATTATTCTGGTAAGGATTTATTCCATTAATTTTTTTATAATTATTATTTTTTTTAAAACTGAAATACGTTCTGTGACCAAAATCAAATGTTTGTATCGTGATTCTATAGAACAAGTTGGACTGTGGTTTTAATAAAGACTTCACTGCCCTTTGGGGCCCCTGATCATTTTGAAATCGACTGATACAGAATTACTTTTCCACGACTAGAAAGGCATTACACTTCACCTAACCTTTGAACTCTTGCCACTACTGCCCCTGGCTCTTTCCGAGTAGTGAATTAAAAGGTTCAACCTGACATTCAGCCACACACACATTTAAAAAAAGGAAATATTGAGGAAATTGTGGAATTAACATTTTTAATCAAGAGTATTTTATTTTCATAATTCATCTTACATTGTAGTTATGTTCAGATAACATTAATGCATGTTGATAAAGTATCATTTGTTATACTGTATATAATAAATTATACCAAAACGTTTGATTATAATTTGACATAATAGTCAGCCATTTTCTATTCTTGTTCATGTTGTGCTGTGACTAGAAGAGAACAGCAGGCCTCACATGTTAATATGGGTTGAATACAGGGTGAGCCATAAGTTTCCATTCATAGGAGAATGTAAAATGTATATTTCTTTTTTATTTCAGATACCCAAGAAGATGTGTTTGACAAAAGAGCAAAGAATTGAAATTATACTGATGGCTGGCTCAAGAAGCAGTCGCATGGTTGCACAAAACTTTAACACGAGCATCACACATGACACTGTGGCAAAATTTATTTGCAAGTTTCAGAAAACCAGAAATGTTGCAGTTCAACCACAAAGTGGTCCAAGACATGCAGCAATTACACAGAGTCCCACAAAAATAAAAACGGTTGCCCAATATGAAATGTTTCTTTTTTCTATGTATGGAAACTTATGACCCATCCTTTATATTAACTTTGTAAAGAGGCCCATCATAAGATTTAAGGTTGAAAACCTTCTCATTTGTCAAGTGAGAGTACAGCAAGGCTTACCAACAGTTTGCTAAAATATCAGAATTGTCTTAATTGTGTATAAGCTATAAATAATTCCTTCATAATTCACTACACCTTACAGAAAAGAGATTTTGTGAGAAACAAAGTAAATATCAAAGAAATGCAGGTTATTTATGGCTGACAGATGAAGGAGGAATGCGTACAAGGGGTTGAGAAAAGTTTTAAAGCAGAAAGTTTTATTTGTTTATGTATGGATTAATTCTGTAAGGAATAGTAATATAAATTTAGCATAATTTCTCTAGGCATATTAAGCTGTAACAATGAAAAACAACAATTTATTATGTCAATGTCTTTAGCATATTTACTCATCTGAAAAATCAGCAGAAGGTAGAGAGAGAAAATTTGCTTTCTTTTGTAAAACATCTGATCAATTTATGCACCAATAAAATAAACTACTTTAAACTAAGTTTGGGCAACATGTCTTTTTTTTCACACAACTGTTCCTACAGGCATGAAGGACTAAACTAATGTCAGAACAATTAAAACACAATACACTGCATAAATAAATGGCTTCTTTGTAATTCTGTTGAAACAATTTTTGAACTATAGATTCCCCAGAGGAGACATTGTCTCTGGCTGCCATCTTTCTGAGGATGAAGACACACCACCTATGTGCAGCTCCAGTTCAGAACTGAGAAGAGAAGCGCAGCTTCACCGATACTGGTTGTCTGTGCCAGTCAAACCAACGCTGCCGAACCTTTCAGTGGCCAGAGCTGAGGATGCCACCTTCTGAGCTAACATGTGCTAGGTGCCCACACACAGTGCAAGGTGTTTGCAATGTGGCTAACTGTTCCCTGGTTTTCTACACAGAGAGAACCTGGGAGAACCCATGTGCATCCTGCTTAGCTTACCTTTTTCATTGGAATGTTTGCGATCATAAAGGGTGATTAAGGTAAAGGTGTTGTTGCCTGGGCAGAGATAAAATACTTAGGATAAACAATTTAAGCATTTTTATTGTGCATTTCATAGTGTTTTTGCATTCTTGATGCAAGTCTTTGCAGCTTTTGCAGGCCATGGAGGAAGCGAAAGCTGAGGTGAACATATATTCATACTGTTCAAACTTCCATTCCTTTCAGCTCACGGCTCCAGCATTCACAAACATTACTTTCCTTTTTCAACTATAGCAAACTGCTTGCACTCATTAAAAATGTATGTTATTATTTAAGTTGCTTTTACTTTAAGCATGCCAATTCCTACTGGACTGTGATATTTGCTATAGATGAGGATATAGTTTATTTCATGCTTTATTTTTACATCATTTTGGTACTGCTGTGTGAGGAATCAACAGAAGATTGTGCTGTAAACTAATATAAACTAGTCAAAAACTAACTTGGTCTCATCTCCAAATTCCTCTTAAATAAAAGTGGTTTCTTGATATTCTGAGTTAACAGTGAACTGTGAGATGATTGCATCGTTTCGTTGCTTCTATCTTGTATATTGTGATTTATAAAGTTATAAATCTGATTTTGAATTCTATGCACGTTATAAGTCTGAGCTGTTTTCCTCTAATCTGAATACTTAAACACTGCTGCAAAATACCTAAAGACATGCCTTGTTAGCATAATGTATTACTAATGTTAAGCATATTGATCTAAAACTAAATTGTACAGCTCTATGCATATTGATTATCTGAAAGCCATTATCACCACTGTACAATGGGAAGCATATCTTATTTTAAGTTGGCTTTCAAACATAGATAGTAGGTTGGGAGAATCATTAAAAGTCTTTGCTAATTAGCAAAGAAGCTGCATGCTCTTAAGAAGTCCTTATGGATCATTACCATTTGTTGGAAGCAAAACAATAATAAGTAATTGTTCAATAAACTTATATTACGCAACACTCTCACAATAACACAAAACAGCAGTGGGGAATGCTGCTGGATACCACAGTAAAATAAGCAAGTCTCCGTCAGGGGTGAATGTTGACAGAATGAGACATTGTACTTTTGAGCCATGAAATTACAGACTGGTAAGCCCAAGGCAGTCGCCAGGTGTGACTGATGCAATCAGGGCCTGTTTGGACAAATGCTGTGCTGTTCCCCAACATTCCTGCCTGTCAATCACGTTCTACATCTCCGGGATATAATGTCTCAAGCACCCGGATGAATGATGAAGTTTATTTTAAAAATTGTATAATGGTAATTTAACTGGTAATTTTCTCCTATTTTTAAGATTTTTTTTCCTTAAATGCATGCATATTTATATTACAAGTAATGTCCATATTCACGTTTTAATTTCAGCGATATGACCTCAGAATATTTTTTTTAATTTTTTTATTTTTTTAGATGGTTTCAGCATTAATTGTTCAACTGCAAAAATGCAATCAACTTAGTAAAAACAGAAAACGTACCTTAACTTTCCCCAGACAATTAAGGATGTTTCCATTCTATTCTAGTAAGACGTGTGGTTCAGAGTTCTTGTGTTACAGTAAGATTTTAAAATCTTATCCTGGTTTGCTCACTAGCTAGCTGGACTCCTGAATGGCAAATCTTAGCTTGAGTTGTTAGGAAAAGGGTTTACATAGCCCCTTGTTGAATTAGATTTATGTTCAAGACTATTTCGATGACATGTCTTTCAGCTGTTAAACTTACATTACACAGAATAAAATCAATCCAAATACAAAATGTATGCAAAATGTTATACCAGTTTTCTGTCCTTACTCATTGGCTGCAACAAAGTGTCTGTGAGAACAAAGTTCCCTGCCGCTGCTGCAGCAATAACCTCTCTGCAATATATCAATAACACAGAGAAACCGCTCTCTTTTTTTTAAGAATAACAGAGTGCAATTTATTACCCTGTTTTGGTAACTTTGTATTATAGGCTTGGATGGTAGTGGGGCTTATGTCTTTAGAGAGAAATAATGGTGCTGTTCTCCACTGTACTGTGACAATTACAGTGAATCAAAGCCACTCTGTGGGGGCATTTAAACTGCTCCCCACCTGGTTCCAGCAGCTGTCCTGAGGGCAGTAAGATTTATGTCTTTGTCCCGCCAAAGAACTACTGTAGCCACCTTCTTTACTTCAGATCTAGTGTAAGCTTGTGGTTGTGTAGCAAAATTCGTATAAATATAGCATGTGAATGGTTTTAAGTTGTAAAACTTTCTAATGATTGGAACTGAACTCTCAAGTGGTCTAACTAGCAGTGTCCACACTGTCTGCTGGGACGTTTCAATCCCTGGATGGAGAACTGATGAATGATGATAGTGTACATTCTGTGGATGTGATTTACACACTTGGGATTGTCAAAACTTAAGAAACAAGTTCGTCAGATGTTTTGTTTACTGCAGCAGAAAATGTAACTAAATTGTGTATGGGCAGATAAACAAAGTTAATTAAAAATACAGTATTTCTATGAATAAAATTTCAAAATGTCAACCCTCTCATCTGTAAATTTTTGTGATCAGTTTTTACCATCTCTGAACAAAATCAGGAAAAGGGTCCACTTTAAAGACTGCTAAAGGAACAGCAACTGGGTCAGTCGTTCACACCTACAGTAGAAGAGTTATGGGGAATTGGTCACTTTTTACAGTTTGATGATGTGAAAGAAGCAGGGAATGAATGAACAGATCAGACCCTCATTTGCAGTGACCAGGAACTGTTCTTGTCAGTAATGGAGAGGAAAACTGAGACAGGGATGGGTGGATGCATGGAAAACATCACAATTATGATTATTTTATTAACTTAGTCCCAGATAGGGGACTTTTTCAGTGCGCCTGTAAGATATGTAGGAAAATGCAAAGACTACAAGAAGTATGAGATCAGTATGCTTCCTAAATTTTGTTTTCCATTTCTCCTGGCTCCAGGAAGGGAATGAGAAGTAACATCTCCCATATACTGCAACATCACCAACTCATTTGGCTGAACACACAAGAAACTGCTGACAGTGGTGTGTATGGTAATTGAAAAAAAAAAAAAAAAAAAAAAAGGTAGTGTAGAAGCAGTTTTTCCACAAACAAAACAGGTACATATGACTATCTGCTTTATATGATAATAATGTATTAAATTATATTAAATTGACAGTAACTCTAACTGCACAATAAAAAATATAATGAAGCCTCCTAAAGTAAAATCAGAAAAGTGTTGTTATAATTATCGGATTATTTTAATCTATAAACTATTTCAAATGGAAAATACAAATAACCCACATTGTGTTTGTTAC
This sequence comes from Alfaro cultratus, assembly GCA_903066825.1. Lineage (NCBI taxonomy): Eukaryota > Metazoa > Chordata > Actinopteri > Cyprinodontiformes > Poeciliidae > Alfaro > Alfaro cultratus. The sequence goes on from CAEFZX010024539.1 coordinate 14,775, forward strand.
ATAAATTGAACATACACAATACTTTGTTGAACAACAGACTATTTTCAGTTATCCCAGTAAGGCAGCTAATATAGTTATACAGTCAAAGCGTATAAAGGCAGAGCGAAGGCACTCTTGTGGATGCCGTGCAATCGAGGAATGGAGTTAGAGTAAAAATATTGAGCTCTAAATGGCAGCTTTTAAAAGGTAAATGGTGTCAAAATGCCTTGACCAATATATTTCCCCTTAGAGACAGGCAGCAATATGTCCAGGGCGCAGAATAATACATGTGAGCGAAGGGGGTAATGAATTGGAAGGGACGCCAAAAATGCACAGTGCTGTGCATGCCTCTTTAAAATAGGGAGTTAAGAGAAAAGACTTCACAGATTCCCTCTGAAACATCTTCAAAGAAATGTCTATTTTAAAGACAATTATTTACTTTGATGACCTGCTATAGCTTCTCCAAAAAGGTTGAATATGTGGATTGTATGTTTTGCAGTACATTACACTGAAGCATCTTGTTGTGTTCTGAAAATGTATTTTAGGGCTATTCTGTTCTTGGAAGGGAAGCCTGGTGTATCGGCATCAGCATCGGTACTGGCCGACTTTAGTCATTTTCTAACCTACGGTGTTGGTCCCATAAGTAAAGATGGGCGAATATTAACAACTGATGTTTATTTCTATTTTGTATATGTGTTTGGAGAGTGGGTATGGGATCAGGTTGGCCATATTGGCATGTGATATTGATGCAGCAATCTCAGTGAGGTACTTATTATTATTATTATTATTATTATTATTATTATTATTATTATTATTATTATTATTATTATTACAATATTGAAAGAACATGGATATATGCATACAATATATGCTGTATGATATTGGTAAATATCAGGTAACACCAATATAAGTTTCAGACTTATATTGGTATTAATATAAGTCAATATCAGTCCATCCAAATTTTCAAATAGGTGCATCCCTTGTTCTTGATATAAACTTTGACAAACTAAGATAACATTTTGCATTGTCTACTATAAAACTACAGCCATCTGCCCTTGCTTTTATGTTGGTATATTGTTTATCAGGACTAAAATCATGCAGAATGCTGTGAAATGCAAAAGCTGATATTTAAAAGTCAATTTCGCTCAAATAATGAATTAAATGTGGGTGTTGGTGATCACATGCTTATTATTAGATTTAAACTCAAGAAAGAAGAAGATGGATAGAATAAAGCTGCAGAAATGCCTCAGTACAGGGAAAATTAGGTCAACAATCAAATGTTGGTCACAATGTCCAATTTTCCTAAACAATTGTTGACACTTATTCATATTGTATGCCTAAGACTTCATATTTTTATCAAAAATATCCTAGTAAAATATCCTAGTAGAACAAAAAAAGTAAAAAGCAATAATCTTATATAAAAAATGCTACTTCTTTTCATCAGTTTAGATTTTTTACTCAAGACATGCTGCAGATGAGTGATGCAAGTCCACTATAAAACATCTGCTTTGCTAATTATTTCAAGGGGCAAACAGGTAACAAGGAAATTCATCAGCTTCACACTTCTATTTTTTTCATTTTTAAATGAATTGGTTTGAGTTAATGCAGTTCAACAGATCTACTTTTATGGTTTATCTGTATCATGTTGTTTTACATCAGTATTAGCTAATAGAAGTTTGAAACTAAATGCCAGTTGTCCAGGTCCAGCCATTGTTTGAATAAGTGCTAAACACATAATAGAAAATAAAGGTCAGTTGTGGTAACCTACTTTCCCATTTACCATGAGAGTTTTACTTTGCTCTTACTTTAGGTTCCAGACTAACGTAATCCAGAATTTTGGGCTTATTAAGTCACAGATATTATCATGCTTGGAGTTCAAGACTTGAAAGCAAAATGCATACTTCTCTCTTTTTCTCTAAACTAGCAAAAAACCGAAGCACTTTGATGGCTGTTTTAAGAAAGCTTATGTGTAAGTTTATTTGTTGTGTAAATGAGTCTAATGATAGAATTATCCTGCTGTTGACGAATGTTAAATATAGTGCAGTAAAATATTCATCTGTACTCTGGAGACATTAGTATGATTGCACCCTTAATGGTTAGTTGCCATTTTTTATGTGCTTTTTATTCTTTTATTGTTTTTCTTATGCACTTTTTATTCTTTTATTGTTTTTTTTTGTTTGTTTGTTTTTTATGTAAATTTGGACTTTGAGTCTGTAATAAAATCTATCTATCTATAAGATCTTTTTGTAAAATAACCTTTAACATAGCACTACACTTATTTGGCTTTTCACTCTTGCTTTTTCTTGATAGCTTGATGCCTTTAAAATTGCAATCAACTGAGATCTTGTCAGGCTACATTCTCTGTTTTCAGCCAAGTTACTGTAGTTTCTGACAAATTCAATTTATTGACAGATGACTAAGGCACTAAAGGGATTTCTCGTTGAAAAGGATGTTTTCTCTGTACAGTCTGCCTTCAGTCACTGTATTAGTGTGACCAACAACTGCATCTACTCTTTGAAACTCAAGAATCGAAAACGGCTGCTGAAAGTAACAGAGAGTTGTACACAGAGACAAAAATATGACATGTTCTACCTTAAAGCTGACACCTTGTCAATGTGTCTTTTGGGCAGAGGTGTCAGGAGGATTCTGAAACTGGAAGCTTAGCCGAGCAAAGAATGGAATAACTATATTACAAAATGTAAAGCAAACTTTAAGTTATTTGATTTTGAAATGCTATACAACATAAGAGACAGTCCTTGGCCAACATGCCTGTGAATTAAACAAACAACGCGTTCCATCCTTTTACTCTCTTTTGTTTATTATTACCAATCTGACTTATTATAAATGATAACTTAGTCCACCCTTGTCCCTAGCGGGGTCTGGAGGTGCTGGTGCTTATCTCCAGCTTACGTTCTGGGCGAGAGGCGGGGTCACCCTTATTGTCGCCAGTCTGTCGCACATACAGAGATGTTGCAGTAGATCTAGGTCCCTGTGCAAAGACTGTCCAACCTGTAGCTAGTTTGAAAGTCCAATCCTGGACTGATGTCTCTAAGGAACAGCATCTTCAAAAGAGGGGAAGATGATTTGCAACTAATATTGGGCTGCAACAAAGTTATTGTTTGCTACTGTTCTTAATTCATGACATTTTTTTTTCTTTTTATTTTGAGCTCTGTGTTATTATAGTATTATGTTATACTGCTTCTTGTGGGTAAATATGTTTAAGGCAACTTTTCCCAAAAGCGCAAAGTCTCCAAGAAAGAAACATCACCTTTTTGTGGACAAAGCTGTAAAATTTGGCATTGAAATTGACAATTTTATGACAACAAACATAGCAATAATAAAAATAAAAACAAGTGTTTAACATATTGGCTTTCCAACAACTAAATCCAAATGTGACTTTGGGAATTAAAGTCAACTTTTATGTCCTTTTTTCATTGAGGTGTTGAAAAATAGATGGAATTGGGGACAGTGCAAGGTGTTGTATTCAATAAATGGGCTTTCATGTGATAAATTGAATGTTATTCATATATGAGTGCACACTGTTTTTTGGTTATTCTGGAGAGAAGTTGCTTCTTTCTGCCCAGGGACCCTTTTCCTTTTAACTGAGAAGCGGTTCAGGAGCGGTTTAGGAAGGTGAGTGTCTGTGTGTGTGTGTGGAAGGGTTTAGGTGGGGGGCCGAGTTGATGGTGGGGCACTCTCTACAGACCTTGATACAATTACTAAGCCTTCCTCCCTCCTTCCGCACCAGTTCTGGACACGCTTTTGCTGTGCCACTGGGAATAGAAAGGCCCAGCTATCTAGCAGAAGATTTGGTCAGTCAGGCATCAAATGCAGGGCCCTCTTCTCACACTCTGCGCTGGGGGTGGGCACGCCGGGGGACCTGTATTGTGCATTTTCACACACTTCTCTCTGAGGAGCTCCAGGAATCCGTAGTCTTCGGAAGAAAAGTGGGCAAGGAGAGAGACGCACAAAATGTAAGGAGAGAGATGGGGAGAGCAGTCATAAGAGATGGAGCAATCATGGCAAATATCGAGGGAGGAGGATGGAGAGAAGGTAGTAAAATAGGTCCAGAGGCTAGACAATAAGCATCAAGGCTGCAGGCTACCTTAACGAATACATCACGTTTCCTGAATTTCCTGAATTTCTGTCCCCTCTTTCAAAGTCTACAATGGGATATTGCTAGTTCTTCCTAAATATCAGAAAATGATTTTTTTGAGAGGTTTAAGAGGTGACCCCCACGTGGGTGTTTGGTAGAAATGGCCACAGGCAATAGGGCTTAGGGTCAGTGTGAAAGCAAAGAATGCATTTCTTTTTAAACTTTTAGGGCACCACACTAGTTCAAAGCCTAATGTCACATCTTCATTACAAAAACAAAAGAAGTGAGTTTGAAAGATGTAAGACCCCCAAGCAAGAAATCTCCCTCACCATTCCAAGAGACCCTCTCATTTTCTCCATCCATCACTAGAGTAAATGTGATTGTTTTTTTTTCGGTCAGCTAAAACTTTATTTTTTTTTTGAGAGAGAGAGACGGGGCAAAAGGCCAGCACATATTATTTGTCTGTGAGCATTGGAGCAAAAACAAAAAGCAGAGGCAATGAAGTGGAATGTGAAATGAGTATAAAAAGGGAAAATAAAATCCATGCAAAGCGAGAAATGTTCCTTTGATTGGCAGATCCAGCTTAAGTGTAAGTAGAAAGATTTCTTTTTAATCTGAAAAAGACAGTTCTACTTAAATAATTATCAAGATTAAAGTTTTTTCATGACTTGATATTTTTTAAATTGCTTTGCAGACCTGTGCTACGGTGTTTGTTTTTATCATGTTGGGTAAGACATTGTTCAGCGCATTGTACCAACTTAATTAAATAAGTTGGTGATAATGGAATAATGTGGCGTCTTCTTTACAGACTGTATCTTATGAAAGGAGGGAGGTGGCCAGTTTAACTCAGATACTGTATGTCTGGTTATTCAAGACAAGGTGATGGTCTGTACCCAAGTGTAGGTGAATGGCAGGAAATCCATTAATGCAACAAAGAAGTGCCAGACATTCTGGTTGTCCAGTATCAAAATAACTGGAACATGACTGTCAGTGTTTGGTGCCACTAATAAATCTAATAAATCTTAAACAAAGCTCCATTATTCTATAATGGATAAAATTACTCATATATGGACTGAATGACTTAAACTACTCCAGGGTGATTTGATAATGAGAGTGCAATTAAGATGTTTGTTTTTTGTTTGATTCATTTTTTTACTTTTATATTTCCTTGTGGCAAATGACTTCAGGAAATGAATTTATGAAAGAATAGATTCATTTTACAAAAGATGCTCCAAATATATATATATATTTACCCTCTCCAGGCAGATGTTGCAGATTTGCAGATTTGCTTGATGATTTGTTTGATCATTTTTGACTATTTTGAAAAAAAGTCTGAATTGTATATTACTACCCCATATGATCATTGTCTCCAAATATCAGATTTTTCCTGCAACCAGAACTTAATTTGAGCCTGAAAGGGTTAATCTAGCATGAAGGCTTTCATTATGTCTGATTAATAGGCAGTGAAAATATAGTCCCAGTCCTGTATTATATTAACATTTTTAAAGTAAAGTTTGACAAATTACTATGAAATAAATTTGACCAATCGGAGTGCGCTTGACAAAATCACAACACAATTTTTTTCAACTTTCAAGAAAACAAATTAACTTTCTCATACAGTCGGGCGATTTTTGTCATTAGATGACTGACACTTCAAATTCTGGACGGTGGCCTTTCTGGTTGCTGTTTTTATTTTCTGCTGAAACCCCAAATGTTTGCCTTTTAGATTAACTTCCCACTTTAAAACCAGCCTTTGCGTGCATTTGGTTCAAATGTATGCACACATGACAGCCTACCTCATGAGTGTTTGTTTATGTTCCCGAAATGAACTAGACCTATCCAGGACCTTCCCAACCTCTCACACAGTAACTGCTGGGATGACACCCAATAACCCTATAGCACAACAAATAGGAACATGCAGGTACAGAATATGAATGAGTAAGAATTCACCTATTACGATTATACACTCTTCTTTACTGCTTTTAAAGTTGTACAAATCCATTAGAGGAGCAACCCTACCATTCATGCTGGTTCACAGCCAACATCCACATCATTAAATGTAATCTACAGTTAAATGAAAGACCCCACTTCAAAAGGGTGCTGAAGTATGAATATTATTACTGTTGTGCACCTCTGTAAAAAAGGGAGAGAGCTTTCCTAACCATTTTTATTGCAGCAGCAAGACTCAGGTAATGTCTCAGAATAATGCATGATAAGGCAAACACAGGCATCCCTTTCAAAATATTCAAATGTGAGCAGCGGAGTGGAAAATAAAGAAACGAGTATGGATGGAATTACTTCCCTCTTCCACCTACTTCTTTATTATTTCCATATCACCTCTCATTTTCTACTTTATTTTTCAAAGTGACCCTGGCAGAGAAGAAACAAACAATGGGATGTTTTACAGTGAAAATTTTACTGCACACAGCACATTTTTACTAAAACTTAGAGCCGTTATCTTAACAGAAGTGAATCCGAGTTTAATCTCTGTAGACATTACCGTGTTGTGCAGGACCATTTTAATTATACGGATCACACCAGTCTAAGCGTTGGTTGTAAAGTTGTCAATACGTCCCATATTCTCATCAACGAGTTGGGCAACAATAAATCTGCAATGCTTCTTTGTGAAGCTCAGCATTCTTTAACGCCTGGGATGTAAATAAATTATATTTTTAATTTCATCTTTCCATTTTCTGTTGAAACAGATTTGTCTACCAAGTAGGATAGTGCTGAGCAGAGAAAAAAAAACCTATGAGTACCTCAGAATATGTTTGACCAAAGCTGTGTTACTGCTACCAACAAACAAGCTCAAGTGAAGTGGAAACCATGTGAAACTTGTGAGTATTCAAAACAGCAAATTGAAGCATATGGCTATGATTTATCTGCATTCAGTTTTTTTTGTGCTAAAATAACACATTAGAACTCTTATAAAACTACATGATTTTATTTCCTAAATATATTTCTATGCATGCTGTTTACATGCCCTCCAAGAAAGGACATTTCTGGCTGTAGGCCTAAAATTGACTTGAGGTGACTATTCTGTTCTGTCTCCACATAAAAAATACAGGCACCTCCCTTTGTTATTTAAAGAGAGAGTAAATACTCTTTATGTAAACTTTTGATTTTGAAAACATTAAAAAAGTAAATGTTTTACATATTCTTTCTCTCATTGTTGTGACGATTAGAAAATAGAAATAATTTTGACAATTATAACTGACCTAAATCAACAGAAGCTTGGTCTGTCAACAGAATCATGCACTATTTTTGACACATGCACAAAGAGTTCATTTGTCTCTTATGGGTGTATGTATGCACATAAGTTTGTTTGTCTCTGTGATGGACAGACAACCTGCATAAGGTTGAGTCTACCTCTCACCTGATGACTGCTGAGAGATTGCTAACCAAATACCTTTGTTTTAAAGAGGCCTTTTCAAAAGCACTTGAATAAAATATTAAATTATATGAGAAAAATAAAAAATAAAATCATTCTATTCATTAGTTTATTTTGGAAAATTGAAAACAATGGAAAGGAAACGTTAAGATTAGCCTTTTAGAAAATAAGAACCAATTCCAACCCATTCAGAGAGGAAGATCCGCATTAGAATTAGAGTGGAAATACTGCAAATATATCTTGTTGAAAAACCATGTCGTGCCCAAAGCTGCCACAGTTACTCTTGCATTACCTGCTTGCTTTTTAAGCAGATCTGCGAAAATAAGAGGCCCAAAAAGCAGTTGCATGTTAAACAGCTATTAATATTGTATACTTCTAATATGTCCAGGTGGAGGAAAATATTCAAATGCGTCCATTTTCTCTTGTTCTGGTTTGGGGTGATTGAAGGAACTTGTGATTGGGTTTCCACACTGCAGTCCCGTCTGCACATGCTAGGTTTTATCTGCCTTGATATTAACATGGCTCTTTCATTAAAAACTAAGCCCATTTCCAGGTTTACCGGTAGAATAAGATGCAGAATGAGACAATAAAGTGCATTTGTGTCTCAGTGGTTGAATTATAAATAAATGATTGTAAGTGCCCTACCCAGGCAGCATTCTTTTCCAGAAGATAATCATGGCCTCCACCCCATCTATGCCCCTTAACGCACCTATGCTCAATGTTCTAGTTATATTAGGTTGATGAATACTGAAAGAAGATCATGACTTTATAATATCCATGCGCATCACAACTAAAAACAAATGGAAAATTCTTCAGGAGGAAACAAGAGTCATTTCTGATTATTGCTGCTGTTTTCACAAAGAGAAATGAGGACAGAAATTGAAAAAGGAGAAAACAGGATGGAGGACTGTTTCTTTTTCTTTTTTTTTTAACTTAGACCTTATCCAAACATATGTACCAACTTTCCCATCTTCACTTTAAAAGGTGTATGTGAACATCACAGTCAGTCTTTGAAATACCTCACAGTAACTTTTGAGCTTTTGCAGCAAGGCAATAAAATATATATAGATTTTTTTCAGAACATTAAAATAATAAGCATACTTTATAATGCTCAATGTGGCATTTAGCTTCATCTAAGACTTGACTTGGACATTTCAATTAGAGATAAGTAAAAAGTCAAAACAGCTTTCCTGGATATATCTGGTGTGATGTGTAATTTTTAATAATTACTGAAATATTCCAGGGTGATGGGGCATCAACTGGAACATTGTTACATTTAGTAGAGTTTTTGGAAAGCCTCTGGTCAGCAGACATGAACCTGCAAGATGTTTCATATGGATTTAGCAGTTCTGTCAAATAAAATGGAACTTCACAATTAAAATGTTTAAAAACAAATTTTAATCCAACTAAAAGCCAGCGAGATAAAGAAACTCTCCCTTTATGTATTTTAAAAATTGGACTGCAGCATTTCGCATTTGCAGAAGGTAAGCAAGCTGGAAGACTTGATTAACATAGGCATCATAAAAAAAAAAAACATGGACAACTTTTCCTGTTTGATAAAACTGGCTTGATTTTTGCAAGTCATATCAGCTGAAACAACCAGGATATGACCACTGACATCCCAAGCCTCTCAGGTTTTCAAAAACAATTCATTTTAACACTTCAATTTGTAATCAATGCTTTATTTTACACTGTGTCAGAAAGGAAAAGTTAATAGTATGTGTGGTCTGTTGCTCAGACCACACGTATCGTTGATGTGTGGTCTGAACAACAGGACTTTTGTCTTCCTGACATTACAATTAAAGAAAAGAGAAGCATATAATCTAGCTTTAGATGTCAACACGAATGGTGGCGAAGTGCGCATCAGAGACAAACACATGTAGTGTAAATACGGGTTAGTTGAGGAGAGGCTAGATTCCATGTCTATGTATGTGAAAAATAATAAGTCTGACCGTTGTCTACAAGAAATGAATGGTATGTTGTGTTTCTCAAGGACTGACCTATTGGAAGCAAGTAGATAAATTTCCCAATGGCCAGGAATTTAACTTTGTGGCACCCACCAGTGGTGAGCAGCAGAGCTGGAGGAAAAGAAGCCAATGCTGACACAGGAGCTTTTGTCTAAGAGGTAAGACCTAAACTCATTGAGAGCTGAACCAGTGATCCCTGTTCACTGGACCAGATTGGAAATTAGTATCTCATGATCTACAGTTTCGGAAGCGTCTGTCAAGTGCAACAGTGAATATACCCCCATTTAAGTCTTGCCATGTTTCAGTGTGAAAAACGTTTCTTCTGCTTATGTGTTGTTCCTGAGGGGAAAATAATTCCCTTCTTTTTTGATTCGATGGAGAGAATCCGGGGGTTTCGGTGGTTTGCTAGGTGAAATGGAGTTTTTTTCTCTGAAGTTAAGTTTTCTTCTGAAGCAGAGCGTACAGAGGACCTGAATGTTTTAGTCACTGAGTCAAACCAATGTCCGTAATTCCAAACATTAATGTAGCATGGTCCTGCATTCTCCCATACTGCTTGTTTTCTTTTTTTTCCCCCAAACTCCATGTTGTCTGTTGTTGATCTACACTCCCGACGTCACACTCTCATACGTGATTGTCACAAGACGCTCACTAACAAGTTTTGTAATGCAGTTGCGCAGTCTGCTTGGGTTGAAGTAACAGTAATCCAATTACTTTTTGCACTTGTAATAAATTACTTTACTCATCACTTGAAAAAAGTAATCAGATTACAGTAACGCATTACTTGTAACGTGTTACTGCCCATAGCTGGCCTATGGGCAGACAAACATTGTATATTTTTACTATAATTTTTTTAATAATAATAATAATAATAATAATAATAATATTTTTTTTATCTCTCTCTTCTTCACATCATTGGAACAAATGGCCATATGTGGCAATGTTGAAAATGTTATAAATAAATAAAATAAAATAAAATAAATTAAATTAAAATAAACTTTTTTTTGGCTTACCCTGCCAAAAAATGTCTCAGTCTGCACATCACAGTCTTAGACAATGAAAATGTTCTCAGTCTTTGCTCATGTCAGAAGAGTTGATAAGTCAGATAGATATACTGGTATGTAGTAGGTTATCAATTCATCTTCAAAAGATGAAGGCATCAGTATGAGAATATTGTCTTGGTTACAATGTGAAAGTTGATGGTTTTATCACTGTTTGGTTGGTGAAAGACCATTTTTCATATGTGTAAATGTCCATCAGGAAGTTCCTAAAGAGAGAATAGAAATAGCGAGAACCACTATCAGAAGGTAAGAGGTAGATTGTAGCTTATATAGTCTTTAATGTAGAGTGTCATATTATGAACAAACCCATCGGCTTATCACAGTCCGTATGTAGGAAACAGAATTTTAACTTGTAAAATATTTTATCTTGCTATTTTTCTGAAAAAAGACAAATCAAAGCTTTTGTACTAAATGGTGAGAATATATTCAAGAACTGGTGACTGCACATGGCTGCACCACTAGTGGTCACAGGTGTTGGAGCAGCCAAGGGAGTCATGGCTTTTTCTGACACTAACATGTGCGTGTGTGTGTGTGTGTGTGTGTGTGTGTGTGTGTGTGTGTGTGTGTGTGTGTGTGTGTGTGTGTGTGTGTGTGTGTGTAGGTGTGTGTGTGTGTGAGTGTGTATGTGAATTATGGATCCGCTCTCTGTGACACATCCAAACACACACTCATTTGAACAAACTGTATTACAAACCTTGCTGACCATCAAGTTTGTATTCTTCTCTAAAATGGACCAAAAACAATATGTCATTTTTGTCATGGGCTTTATTAACCAACAACATGAATATAATTTATTTGACATGGAAATTGATATGTATTTTAATAAATTAAGAAAATATAATTTTTCAAACAGAGTTGTCTGCACAGCTTTTTTTGTTGTTGTTGTTTTCACAGCATATTTTCTTTGGAAACATGAAATTTGTGATTATCCTTTTATGCTTTTTGAAATCACAGCTTTCCCACAGAAGAGTGGCAGACAAACACCAGTGTTACAAAGGTTTTGATTATTTTCACTCATTTCCTGTGTTTTATGTAGATATACACACTGAATTATGGGACATAACAAGCGAACAAGGGGCAGACATCTAGATTTACAAGACACAATGGGTGCCCACTTTTTGGGGAGGAAGACTCTGCACATAGCACTTCAGTGTTTGAGGGCCTGGTCAGTTGCTAAGGGAACACCTGCAGATAGCTGGTTAACTAAGTGCAGCGAAGATGCTCAGTTGTGGCAATCAATTATGGATGAGCTGAGAGAACTTTGACATGTTAAACCTCTTAGAGCGGCTGAAGAGGAGTAACACCAGGAGAGTTGGGAGCAAGAGCAGACTCAGGAAGAGAAGGTTTAACAGATTCATATGAAGCACATTATTATAGCAAAAACATAAAGAGTTTGTTTTATAGAATTTTGCCATTACTTCGTATACATGATGGATGATAGATAATGGAAATAATTATTATTTATGGGGTTAATGTTTCATGTTTTGCATAATTAATCTACAAGTCAAGCCAAATAAGAACTTTGATACGGTCAGTATCATAACATTTACTCCAAATGCAACCTGTAACTAAAAGAATACCCTTAACACATTGGCTGTGCCTAGAAATCCTGTCCATAAAGGTTATGAACAGAATCACAAAGGGACTGAGTCCAACTCTCTTTTGAAATGAACCAGACTTACTGCTGTCAATGTAGAAAAATCTCTGGAGCCAGTTGTACAGGGACCTACAGGCCCATATCAAAGGGTCTGGTACCACATACTCCCGGAGTACAAAACACACGTAGACTTGCTGGGCGAAGTGCCATGCACCCCGCAGGACCTTGGTGATGGTGCAGAGTGCGTTCAGTGTTCCACCGACCTGGAAGAAAACCCCAATCTGAGATTCGACTACCCAGCAGACCCTCCTCTCCAAAACCAATCAAGACTTTACCAGGGAGGCTTAAGAGTTTGATCCCCCTGTAGTTGGAACACATTCAGAAGTCCCCCATAAAAAAATGTTTTTACTCAATACATGGCTCCAAAATGAGACACATTCTTTTAAAAAAATAAAATAAAATGGAAGGACTGACAACTTAATATAATGACATTGCAAAGTATCTTTAGTGATTCTAATGGTTGTGATCAGTGTCTTTGAATCTTGATATATGAGATTGGCAAAACTTGTCCCATCTGTAATTGTGTGATTGACTGTAGAAGTATCAGATTCTTTCAAATGTATTCACTGGAAAATCAACTTTCAGATTTATTGATTAAAAACTTGAACAAGAAAGCAAAATTCCAGATTTACTTTAGAAAAAAAATCACCTGTGGTCAAGAGATAGAACAGATGGCTGAAGAAACAAAATCTTGGAAACAAGCAGCTGAAATTAGCTTCCTCTTTGGGTTATTGAATTTAGCCTTAGGGTTAACAGGGAATTGGATAATTGGTGCTTAGAGTAGAGTCATTTCTAGACAGAGCTGAAAGAAATCAGTAAAGGGATTTTGTCATCTGAACAGGGTGCCTCAGAGCCTCAGGTGGTGTTTTTTGTAGGCGTGTCCCACATGGAGGAGGCCCTGGAGCAGACCCAAAACTTGCTGGAAGCAAACTGTAGCTCTTCTACATTTTGAAAGCCTAGAATCCCTGAAAATAGTTGGGGAGCACTACTATAGATAGGGGTGTCTCTGCCTCTCTCCTATAGCTGTTATCGCAACAACAATGAAATGAGAAAAAAAACTAAAAATATTATTATTATTCTCCCGTACAGAGTCAGGATGAGAATGCCCCTCTAATTGAAACCAACATAAGAACGTAAAAAACAGAGGTTTAATGAAGTGTGATCATATGGAGCAATCAAAAAATTCATAAGACCAAGTGTCGAAAGGAATGAGTCATTATATTTTTATTTTCTATAAATTAGTTTCATCATAAAAAGTAATACATGTTAAAGAGTTCATGTTGACTTTATCATAACATTTTTGTTAGCTAACCTAATAAACAGTCACATAAAAGAAGCCATTATAACATGTGGAACAATATTGTAAACTAGCTTGAACTCATAGGAATATTTCATGTAGTGGCCCCAAGTTTTCTACAAAGTGCCAAAAGTGGTGCAGGTTCCTATCCAGCTTATGCAAAAAAAAAAAAAAAAAAAAAAAAAAAATTAGGGCCTTAGGGACAAAAGTAAATAAGGGGGAACAAAAAAAATTGTGCTTGATAAAAGGAAAAAAACAAAAAAAAAAACTTACTCTGGAAGGATCGGTAGAGATCAATATTCCATTTGGACTCCAAGACTACAAGACAGTATATAGGTTAATGCTGTGCTGGATAAGCATTCTGTGTGAATGTGTGAGTGTTGTTTCAACAACTACAAAAGGAGAAACACAGAATCTATTGAAAAGCCTGGGAGCTGCTCAGGGCTTCATGTCACAGAGCAAGTTGGGCTGTGCAGCTGTCTTTGGCTATTGAGGTCAGCTTGGTTTTCTACCTTGTTGACTCAAAAATAATGCATGAGAAAGTGGACCGCAAGACAATGTAGCACTGGTCGCATGCAAGGTGGAGCGGAAACACACATTTTATAAAAGTTTGAACAAACACCATTAGCGCTGTCACAAAAAGCAAAAAAATAAATAAAATAGAGGTAATTGAAAGAAAATCACATTTTTATTAATGAAATATCAGTGAGGATAAATCTTCACCTTTCATGAGGAACGATAAAAGGGAAATGAAGAGACTGAGTTCTGAGTTCTTTCACCTGATGTTCACCCACTTTGGGGAGTTAGAAAATGCCAGGGGTTAACACCAGCGCTATCACTGAACCACACATGATTGAGCCAACTTTCTTGTCTCACGGCTCACTCTGTGTACATTCTGGAAATAGAATTTTTGCATTCACCTGAACATCTACAAATTTAGTACAGACATTAAAAAATTACTTATGTGACTTGGGGGCCCTTTTGTATCATTGTGTGCTCTATGTAGGTGTATAGTGCACACCGATGCAAGATTTTAGTTTTTACAGTATTGTCCCAGTGAACTACTGGTTACATGTCCACACTTCTAAAGAATGTTGTTCTGTTGGAGGCCTCTTTCCCTTTCACCTCACTTAAGCCTGATGTCCCAATTTGAATTAGTATTACAAATAGAAATTAATTTAATTCAATTCAGAAATACTTTATCAATCCTAAAGCGAAATTAAATGCTGGTGCAACTCATATTTTTCAAAGTTTTTCAAAGAGAATTGTAGATGCTGATGGCTGCAGGGAGAAAGGATCTAATGTTGCGGTTCACATCTGAATAAGCCTCTAAAAAAAGACACTATTGCCGTATGACAGTCTTGTAAAGAGAATGCTCAGAGTTGTCCATGGCTTTCTTGATTAACATATTCACCCATTGAAGAGCAAAGTCAGAATCCTAAATTTGAATTTGCTAGAGAATTGAAGATTATAACACTTTTCAACTTAAAAGACTTGGAGTTCATCTGGTAAACTGTCAAATTACCAGAGGAAACATAAAAAAGATGCAAATTAAAGAAGGATGTTAATGCTGTAATGCCCATGCATTTTTATTAGCAATTACTGAGAGGTACAAATATATGTTGATGTTTCATTGTTGCATAAAATTTTGTTAAAAACTGATTTTTCTACTTTTTTTTTATGTAAAACTGAAAATCCTTTTACATGGCTTTAGATGCTTGTCTCATTTCCTATAAGCAAGAACTGAACATAACCTTAATTCTGAATCAGTGTGAATAATTTGGGTCTTAACTACATGTCTGTCCTTAACTTGCCAACAAGGACGGAACAAAACACATACGCACCACTTTCTCAGTTTCCTCCTTTGTGTCTCATTAATCAATGACAGATCGTCATGAACGTGACACTTTCATGATTACAATGTTCCTCAGTACTTTCGGTTGGGAAGGAGATGCAAATTAGTTGCCTTGCTTCGAAATGCATCCAAGATCACAGTTTGAGAATTTTCACTCTGAAATCACTGAAATCTAACTTTCTAAAATTCCAATTGCAAACAGGAAAACATATTATTAAACATATACACATTAACGCACTGCCAGCATACGAAGCGCACATATAGTCTAATAGGCTTTACGACTGAGTGGGCTGATTTATGTTGCTCATTGAACATGATAAATGCTCCAACATTTGATCACAGCAGAACACTTATCTATTCTAATCTGAGCAGTAAAACCATCTCCAAACTGCCTATTCATCTGCATTACATGCAAAAGATGACATTTCTCAGTTGAAGATCATGTCTAATTCCTTCGAAAGGGGAAAAGAACCCTGTGAAAATGCAATCATGCTTAGAAGGATAACCTCTTTGTCTTGAAATAAGGGGAAAAAAACACATTTTATCCTTCACTTGCTCCAATTTGCACTGAAAGCATCCCTTCTTTCCTTCTTGCCCACATCTGTTCAAGTAAGGGAAAAAGCAGAAGCTTCTGTTTTAATCTTTAAACGCTAAACAAACAGTAACTCCTGCCGTCGCCTTCATTTTACGTCTAAAAGCATACACTGGTGCACCTAAATATTTTATTATGTGCGCCTGATAACAGTGGATAACGCAGTGGATAATGAAAAGGTGCACACCAGAGGGGAGCTGGTGGTGGCCGTTCTTTTAGGATTTGCCTGCTTCATGCTATATATGTGTAGGGGTGTATGCAAATAGTGGACAAAGCCAGAGATCCTTGGTAACATAATCACTAAGTCACAAAAAGGCTAAGAAATGCTCCAAAGTAGAACAAAAATAAATAAAAAATCAACACTTTACAAGCTACAGCTTTACAGATATTTACAGCTGTCCAGGGCCTCCAGCTGGAAGTTAGAGGCCCGAATCATTCTTGAGCAACAAAACATAAGTGCTTTGCCTCAGTTATAAGCAAACATAGGTAGACCTTTATAATTTGATCATGATATGATATTTTAATGCTGTTGTAAAAAAAATGTTACTGTTGTTACTGTTTCTATATAGACCAATGATCATCAGACTTTTACACTATGCTTGTTTGGAAATAAGCAATTAAATCTTGGACCTCAATATTCCCAATACTTCAGAAATGGGTACGATTACATGGCTTACTAAGGAGCACACAGTTGGCGACCATGGCCACTTATTTCTTAACATTTAAGAAAGAAAAAAAAATGTTTTATCAAGTTGCAAAGTTTATTGTTTATTTCTTTTTTTTTTCTTGCATGCAGATTTCTCTGTCCTTTACATCGAGATATTTCTTAAAACTTCTCATCCCGACTTGTGATGACGGCATAGTCCAGCTTAAAACAGTGTGTTTAAAATAAATTGAGCAACAATAATAATGATAAAGTCCTCATTTTCCGAAGAGTGAGTGAGTGAGTGAGTGAGTGAGTGAGTGAGTGAGTGAGTGAGTGAGTGAGTGAGTGAGTGAGTGAGTGAGTGNAGAAGTTAAAGATGGAAGTTACGAAGCTGACTGGTATGATTTACTGAACAAAGTAGTTTTTGTTTTTTTTCTTTTCCGATTCTTTCGCTTCTTATTCTCATTTATTTATTTATTTATTTATTTATTTATTTATTTATTTATTTATTTATTTTATTTTTACCCACCTTGGAAAGCAGGAAGAACGAGACTTTCAGCTTTGCTCTGCAACCCAAAGGTTATCAGTGACCCTCATCTGACCATTCCTCCTGAAACTTTTCGGAGGCCCCCCTGGGCACAGTTGGAAAGCGAGACCCCCAAAGGTAAAATTCTGCTTAGGGCCACATAACCTTGTGCCGGTACTGTTGCTTCCCTGCTGGGCGTGATGTTGAGGATAAATTGAGCCCCGCCTCCCACTTAATGCACCTTGTGTCACATTAACCCAAATGATTTCCCCCCACCCAGTCTAAATGAATAAGACAAAATGAAGCGGCATTTGCGGTAGATGTGAGTGAGTGCACGCTTGAGCGCTTCCGACGGGTTGTTAAGGTGGCATTAGAGTTAATGCAAATTAAAAGGGCTGGCTGATCTCTTTTAACCCCCCTCTGTTCGCTGCTTTAATGCGGCCATTTGCTTGGAGGTACTCACCCCCTATAATTCAATTTGTCAAAATGAATGACGGAACAGACAATTTATAAAGTCCGCCCACTCCAAGGCATTCGAAACGGCCTTAAAAAAGAAAAAAAAAAAGAAGAAGAAGAAGAAGCACAAAACAAAAGTTTCCAAGCCAAAACGCAAGCCTTCCCTGTCCTTACAACCCCTTTATAGCCACTTTCATCTGTAAATGAAAGCGAGCAATTATTGTGAGGTGCCGGTATCATATTATTATGTTGGCCCCGGTCCCCCAGATAGTCATCAATCACTCTCAATCGACCTGTCACCGGCAGGCAGATATCCAGCTGGAGAGGAGAGTAAAGGGGAGGGAGGGGAGTGAGTAGGTAAAAAAATAAATAAATAAAAAAAGAGGAGAAGGAGGAGGAGTACATCATCATTAATTTGAGGAGTGGCCCCCGGGGCCATCCACACGTCTCAGCCCGGGATTCTCCAAGCAAGGGTGCGCGCAACAGAGGCGAGCTGGTTGCAAGGCTTGCAGTTTGGTGGCTTGTAAGTGTTTGGTTATTGTCCACTGACAGTTCTACAAGACCCAAACATTAAATGATAGATAGATAGATAGATAGATAGATAGATAGATAGATAGATAGATAGATAGATAGATAGATAGATAGATAGATAG
>CAEFZX010024540.1:0-19077 GCA_903066825.1 Alfaro cultratus
GCTGCTGAAAGTAACTAAAAAGTTACTTTTAATGTAACTTAGTTACTTTCCAAATGAAGTAGTCAGTAATCTAACTAAGTTACTTTTTCAAGGAGTAATCAGTAATCTGATTAAAGTTACTTTTTCAAAGTAACTATGCCATCACTGCTCAAATCCATACAAACAAATGGAGGCAGTAAGGAAGGGAAAAACCACAAGAGACAACTAGATGACCTAAAGATGACTGAGAGAAAACCCAGGGTGATGATTACTAGAAAACAACCGTGAGGGAACAAAACCAAGGTATGTGAGGGAGGCTGGTTGGAAACTAAACATTTAGCAGCAGCTAAAGACAAGTGAAAACAAAGATAACTGTTAAATCCAAGTCCAATAGTTCATATCAGATTTTGTTCAGGTAACAGATATAATTTATGCTATTAAAGACATAAAATGTTTATTTTTATGTCTTTAATTCATTTATGCAGCAAAGTTTGACATTTAAATTCTGGGAGGTTTATTTCAATCACTGTCAGAGATCTTGGTCTATCAAAATTAAAAGTGTTAGATTTTGAATAGCAGAAATATGAAACTACTTTTAAGTGTTATACCATTTGCATTAAGCGTTCCATTATAAACTCATTCAAACCTGCAAATGGGATTATAAACATTGCTGACATTGTTCTACTATTGATAATTCATGGCATGTTAACCGGTTGCTCACATAGTCTCTAATAAACGCTGCTATTATAAGTTGTTTAAGATCTGAGACAAGCTAAACAAACTAAAGAAGCTGTAGCAACAAGGGAACAAACTGGAGCAAACAGGAAACTGGAGCAGCAAGGGATCTTTTCGATGTACAGGAAATGAAAGTTAATAGATTTGTTCTGTCAACAGGAAAAGATAGCTAATTGACTATTTAGCTTGTGCTTTCATTTAAGGTGGAGCTGTACTTTGGACATGTTTATCTACGTGTGCAGGATAATAAGGAGATTTAAGAGATAGACCAATAAAGTGTTTATTTCTTGAATTACGTCACTAAACATTTTGCTATTTTTATCACAGAGATAAATGCTGCTATGAGCCCCACAGAAAGTGTTTAATGTGAATGTTTCTTTTATTGAAATAAAAATAATTCGCTGACCAATTAGTAGCTGAACCATCATAGCCTGGTTATATTTGACACTAATTACAATTTGATATTCAACATACAAATGGCAGGTATAACTTTTCATACTTTTTGTATCTTCTAATTAATTACAGACATTTACCACTGAAATTACAAGCACATTGAAATCAAATACTGGGACATTTCATTGTGTGATTGTGAAGGGTAAAACTGAACTTTAGTTGTATCGCTTAAGTCTCTTCAGTAAGTCAGTCTTATGGCTCCAAGGCATTAAACTTACATCATGTTAAAGACAGCATGCAATTCTAAAAGACGGTTTCGATCTGTTCCATGTAACTCAAAACGTCTTAAAAACAACAAACCATGTATGTCACTCAGTCATTCCATAAATGAGCAAACAAACAAAGTTGGAGGTCACTCCCCTAATTGCCTCCTGTTGAGAGCTCTTGCTGACAGATGTTATAGCTCATTTACTATTTGAAACACAGCTTGAAGAACAGCGGGAATGTCAGGAGTCAAGCCACAATAGTTACCTGCAGTCGAGAATAAAACAAATCTTTTAAAATTTAAACCTAAGTCTTACCTTCAAACAGGAAGATTGGTATCAGCTGACCTCTTGACTGATGGATTCTTCTCTTTTTTGACATATTTTCCACTTCTATGTTTTTGCAATTATTAACAAACAATGATGGTTAAAATATTCAACTCAATACCATAGGAAACTAATGCCTTTCTGAAAGTCGAGAGCTCAGTGAACACTAATATGATGGAAGTAAACTAGCTGGAGGAAATTATGTTTACTGTATTCACTTTAAATACTATCCAATTCATAGGTTAATGCACATTGAGTCACCTCATAACCACATTAAACTCAAGCAAATACAGACAACACATGGAACCATTTTTTTTTACCAACAGAACTTCATTAATTTGTCCAAATTAAATAAAACATTTTAAAAATATATATTTATTTTCCTTTTTGCGTAAATCTATTTTGTTAAGAAAATATAATCAGAAACTCGGTTCCTACAGAAGCACACCACATTGGACTGGAGGTTGGGTGGCCAACTGAACCTGGAGAAATTAAAAGCAGATGTCTCTGCAGACTCCTGTTTCCTGTAAAACATGAAACTATAGACAAAAATAAAGACATGCCATCAGCCCAGGTCATAAAATCTACCAATCTTACTGTAGATTTTTGCTGCACAAGGTCTTTTTTTTTTTTGCACAAAGTTCTTCAGTGTGTTTCTGTTTAACTTCTGTGTCTCTGGTCCAGTACATCTGCAGTGTGTTTAAGAAATGTCTTAATGGTTATACTTTACTGCATTCACCTAAATAATCTATGTAATCTAAAAGTCAATAACTTGTGACGAAAAAAATCACAGTAAATTACTGTTGGCTTAATTTTATTCAGTCAAGTTTTTATAACAGCTTAACAACAGAGTTTAAAACCTTTAACAGAGTGAAGCTAATTTATAAACCTCAGAACAAACTGGCTTTTGTTGAATAGTCTCTTTGTTTTACAAAAATCAGTACTATAGTGCAATATTTCTCCGACCCTAGAAGTCACTTTCCTGGAACATATTGATGACCTTTCTGAACTTACAAAGGACTTTCTGACACTCATCAGATACTTTTATGAAACTTTAATGAAGCATACTAGTTACTAATGATTAGTTTGGTGAAACTTACTTTGTAAGTTCTCTGAATCTTACCTAAAGAGTACCGTATTTTTCAGACTATGAGCCGCTACTTTTTTCCTACGCTTTGAACCATGCGGCTTATAGACTGGTGCGGTTTTTCTGTGGATTTTTCTTCAACCGCCTGGGGACTCTTTAACAGGAAGTGATCATTGGAAGTCAAAATTGGAAATCAAAGAAGAAAGCGCTAATTTTCATTTAGAGCAAGCACATGCTAGCAGTAGGGATGATGGAGAAATTTCTTCAAATTTATATGATGCAGCCTCCTGGCAGTAAAGGAGAGAAATACGTAGAGCCACTGCAATTTTCAGTCAAAACAGCCCTGATTGGTGACTAGCCAATAGAAAAGTAGTAAAATGCAAAATAATGCAAAACATTGCATACTGATGAACTATATCAGTATTGATTAAAGAGAATACATTTCATATCTGTTTACTTAACAGAAAACAACTTGAAAATCAGTCTGATGAGTTTGTTTATTGTCAAAAATGAAGGATGCAACCAGGGGAAGGATTCTGTTACCTCAAAAATTATTGTCTTTACACAGTAGAAAGGCTTTTTTCTTTAGAGTAGGCTCAAAGTTTTGATTTTAGTTAGAGAATAACTAAAATCAAGATTTCTTTCTGTAATCAAATATTGGACGTCGTTCTTGTAGAAAAAATAACAGTACTTACCCAAAAGAAATGTCATTCATGCACAGTTAAAACATCAATTCTTTGGTTTTGTTGGGGTTTCAGAACAAAACCATGTTTTGTGTCTCTCAGTGGTTCTCAAGGTTGGCCTGCCTTTGATTGTCAGTTTATAAACAAATGAGCCGTTTTTTGTGCTGGCACGGCACCACAGGGTGTCACTCAGTTCCAGCTTGGGTCAATGGATCCCATTCACGAGAATGACTTTTTTTTCTGAGAAGTGCTATGAAGAGAAGAAAACCCACTCTTCAAGCTCAAACTCAAGAAATGTACAATCATAGACGATTATAACTGCACTGTTAGTCCAAAAAGTCAAGCACACACTCTCACATCATACCAGAAGTGAGTCCCCGGGGTCTTAACGCATGCAGTCTAAAGCCACCAATTTTTCACGCATAGTTTGAAAATTTGATTTGCAGTTTTACTCTTTCTGTACTCTACCTTATAAAGACTGAAAACTGCTTCCCTTAAAGTTTCTTAAAGTTAACTTCATACCCAGTATCTAAATACAAGAGAAAACACTTGTAGTTAAAAAGTTAGGACTTTTGAAGATTATGCTGATTGTCTCAGTCAAGTAGAGTGTGAGGGAACTGCTTTAGAAAAAAAACAACATATTGCTTTGCTCATAACTTTACACGTTTTCCACTGTCATTTATCCTAAAAGAAAACGTAGATCAAGATAAGACATCTCTATAAAGAAATGGCAGCAAACATCAGTCAAACTGTGTCAAATGCTTCCCCCTGGCTGCAAAGTCAGGAACTGTCATTCAGCCAAATCAGTCACTGTGTCTGAGAAAGTTTTGGCTACTCACAAGCATCTTGTAAGATGACGCTGCCATACCTTTATATTTGAAGTGCAGACAGTATTCACCTTCACAATTTGCATGTGACTTGGAGGAGTTTGTAGGGGCTGACTGTTTTTTTTATTATTATTTTGATCCTCTTCTTTTCCTGTTTAGCCAAGTTAGGCAGGTAGATTACTATCATTTGATTTGTTTGATTAAAGAGCATATCTGACTTTCTTTTGCTTGTTTTGGCAGAAGTCTGCCATGTTACTGTATACTCAGCTCCCTTTTAGAAGTAAAATCAACAACAACAAAAAATAGCATGTTTTAAAAAAACATTTTAAAAAATTGCACACTAGTACTAGTTATTTTCATTTTCTTTTTCCATTTGTACATTTAGATTGAGGTTCTTTAGTGTTCCTTGTTTAACGTTTTTTAAAATTTTTTTTTTTTTTTTTTTTCAGTTACAGGTTATTTTCTTTTAGTTCTCTCTTTTGGCTGTGAGCTTTGTTCCTTTCACTTTTCCTCAGCTTACCAGTGTACATTGTTCTCCTTGCATTGCTATGGCATGCAAATATCAAAATGCATGACACCTTGAGGAATTTTACCTCTTTGTTTTCATGTCTAAGAAGAGACAGAATTTGTTGTCACTTGAACTCCAGGAAAAAAAAAGAACGATTTTTTAAAGCGGTACATAAGTCGTGTCAAGTTTTGTCCTACCCTCATTAATCTTGTATCTGCCTTCTGTGTTTTCTTTTATTAGCTCATTTTGTTCCTCTTATCATTAAAGGCAATTACTTGGCATTCCTAATACCTGTCATCCCCCCATGCATGGATGGCAAAGCGATATTATAAACTGATAACTATTAAAATGCCATTAGAAGAAGAAGCAAGGAATGATGTGCCTGCAAGGAGTTTATCAGAAAGTAAATGTAAGCTCCCACACGTGGAACACCTCATTAACCCTGAAGTTATTTACACCCATGTGGCATCGAGGCAAGGACAAAGATTGAGGCCTTCTTCATCTTAATAGCACCTGAGCTATTAAGAGTTCTTCACCATTTCATACTTGTGCTTTTAATGTAATTTATTCCACCTCTAATGACCTGCTGATTTCTGCAAGAAGGTTGTTTTTGCTTCAGCTACAACTGAAAAACAAAGAGGCCGTGTGGGAATTCTGCAGAATTCAGCACAGTAGATTTCAGCACTTTGTGTAGATTTCAGCATTTTGCTTACAGTAGTATGCAAAACAAAAGAAAGTTATAAAAGGAGAATTAAAACACCCAGAAAAGAGATTATGTAGACACAAATTCTGCTGTTAGTGTAGAATAATCTAGTCCAGAGTTTAAGTATTGTAGTTCCTAAGACCAGGTCTAAGGTGGCACAGATGCAAGACAAACACTAAAGTTACACTTTGTTGAACTTTTCACAAATCAAATAAAGGTTCTCAAACTGGGTTTGAGATATTCTAGTATTGGGGTAAAACAAACTAGTCCGGCTTTGACCAGAATAAGGCTTTTAGTTTGAGGATGGTAAAGGTAGTGAAAAATTAAATGAAATCACCCTTAAGCCATTTCCAGAGTTGAAAGCTCCTGTCTGAAGATAGATATTGCATTTCTTACTCTGACGAATTCGTTAATATTGAATTCATTAATTCAATATTAATTGATTTTCATTAATATTGACAATACTTCAGTTTTCATCTGCAGTTTAAAAATGGAATCAATAAAATTTACACCAATATATTTCTGATTCTAGATCCAATTTTTTGTGAAAAGGAAAATGTAATACAGTCTATGGCACTGGCATGGAAGTGATATAATACACTACAAAGACAAGCAGTAGTGCACCAAGTACTGTATTTTGTTGTCCATTACGTAATGACTGATAAGAAGAGGTCACTCACTTCATTGTAAGTTAGGTTGTCTGAAGGCAATATTTGCTTTTGTGTCATATTTTAAAAGTTTTGGCATGGTTAGTGCCTTTTGCAAATACGATGTGTCCCTTTGATCATGAGTACTGATGTTTAGGCGTGCGTGTTAACTGTTTTGAAAATGCGGCATTTGAATTGACATGTATGAAAGCAATATATTAAATATTCTATTCTATTCTATTCTATTCTATTCTATTCTATTCTATTCTATTCTAAATAAAGCAATTGTCTGGATAGTGTTTGGTAAGCTTACCCTTAATAGTCCTTTACCAGAATTTAACTCATCAATGTGTCTTCACATGCTTGCAATGTCACTCAGATTCTGAAGTGGGAAGTACCAGATGTCAGAAAATAATACTAATCATTTTAAAATATAATATTAAACCACTTTTCTTTTCCTTGGACTAAAAGCATGACCTTTTACAAAAAGAAAAAAGGAATTGCCCTTCCACCCTTCAACCCCCCACATTTCCATGTTCCCCATCTCTTCACCTCTGCGTCTTTGTGAGCAAGTAGAGATAACCCAATTGATTATGAAGAAAAAAATGGGAGTAACTCTTCAGCCAGCTAGGAGCAATTCTTAGTCAGAGGTTGTAAAAAAGGCGAGAAATGCTCAAGGGTTGAACAGATAAAATCGCATGGTATCCCTTCCAATGTTTAAATAGTGGTTTTGCTTCTGCAAATTCTCAGAGTGCAATTTATTTAAAAGATTTAAAAGGAATCCTGTGGATAAATGTTCTCTAAACCATAGCATTGCTAAATATGTGCCAAAATCTATCTTGTAAAGAAATGGTCTGTGTTATCATGCCCATCAGACGTCACACCTTTGAGACAGTGATTCAGATGAAGCCTATTCTGACTCTCTCCCACTTCTTGGCATTTGAAAGTAACACACTCTAGATGAATGAAAGCTTACAACAGCATTCATCTTATCATCTTGCTGCAAATGAGATAAACGCCAGCTCCAGTTTTTCAGTCTGAAGTGTTTTTCAGCTTCCAAATCGTGACCACAATACGGTGCAATTTCTTAATATGTGCTGTGAGATGAAAACCGATATCTTTGATGTGACACTGTCATATCTAAAGTATTGAAATTAATTTTATCTCTTTCAAGAGAAAGTGCCTCTTTTTAATTAAATGGTATCAGACCTCAATCAAGTCATAAGAAAACTGAGCTACTGCCTTGGACATTGGGGCCAACAGAGGGAGTCCAAGAGCCCTCACATTCTTAGACAGTGGAAATCAGGTGCTTATTATCAAGCATCTTTGAAGGTTTATTCGTGTACCAAATGGAATTATCTACCTGCCATGCATCAAGTGGGATTTTTCATACCCACTTTGACAACCATTGATTTTAAGTCATTTTCTATATGGCATTTGCTTGTAAAGAAGAGATGCGGTTATGTGATTCCAATTAATATCCACCACCAGAATGTTGCCTACGTTTAACTTTGGTTTGATCGCAGGTCACAACTAGCCTAAATGGGATCAACAACTGAGTGTTTAAAAAATAAAATTGGCAAAATTTACGATGACATGAAATTGAGAGATTTTAGCACTATTTAGACTATTTGTGTCCATTTTTTTCTGAAATGCAAAATCTTCAACAAAAAAAAAAAAAAGAAATTTACGTAATATTGGTCTTGCTTATGTGGCACTATGAAAGTGAGTCATGAAACTAGCCCCCCACATTTTGTTTTTGGTGATGATCACTCACAGCCTAGCGTTAGAATTTATTAGAGTTAACAATGTTTATTAGANCATCGGAGGGCGCTCAGTACCACATGCAACAGCGGGTGACGCTCTGGCAGGCTGTAGGAATCCGCCATTGCCGAGAGGACAGCTTGTTGCAGCGGATGTTGGGAGCGCTACTGTAACCGCTGTATTTTCTTTTTTGCAGTTTAAACTGAATAAATATGCTACACGAGGAGTGACTCGGCCCATCATTTCCTGCGGTGTAACACTTACACACTAACGTTTAAGGTATTATGATGACAGTCGTTTGGAGAAATTGGAGGGCTGATTCCTGTAAGTCTCATAGTAACAATGCTGGTCAGAATTGGAACAGAAATTATAACATGTATTCTGAGTACAGCCAAAACGTTAGTGGTTTGAATTATAGACCTTATCTCAAGAGGTCATAATAGTGATGAGATACACACATAGTTGACTCACTACTGAGTGCTTTTAAACCCACAGATAGGATGCCAGTTTGTTGAGTCTTGAAGTTATTGCTATATATATAGTATGAATAGTAGGCGATTGACAATTGCTTTGATGTGTTTGTTAGCACAATCAAATACACTCTGCATATACTTTCTGTCTCTTATTCTGTATGAAAGTACTGTGCTGTGCATGACTGCAAGAATAAAGCACAAAAATGGAGAAATAACCAAATCTTCACACTTTATTTACAGCACAAGGGCCTCTATGTAAAATGTGATGTAAATTGACATGCAGACAAGGCAAATAAATCAGTATTAGTTCACTATTTAACTCTGAGATTTATTGTTTTGTGCAAACAATTAAGCAGGTTGCCACTGTGGTGACTGATGGAAGATCTTATCTGAAAGTTGGTCCCCAAATCAAATTCTGTCCCCATTCAACCTTGGGCCAGCTATGAATGTTATCTGAAGAGATTTATCTTTTCTATATATCTTTTATCAACTTTTACTGTTTCAGAGAGTTGTAGAAAAAAATCATTGCAGTACTATTGTCCAAATGGAGAGAAAAGATTGAAATGTTATGTTGGGAAGAAGATTCCATTTTAATGCATTGTGATAATTTGTGAGTGAAGGACAGAGTGCACAATGCTGCAAACAGAGAAATGAAGAGAGATAACCTGTTGTGACCTGACCAGATTGGCATCCAGAGCAGCTGAAAAGGAAATAAAATGGCTTTTAGCACAGTGGATGTTGTCATTCCTAAATGATGTGTTTCTGTCATCTACTCAGGAATGGCATTTTCTTTGCTCTGTTACAAGAACCAATAAGGTTCCTATCTAAAATATGAGAATGCATTTTCATTTCCAAAATCCAGAAAATGTTTAAGATTTTGAGAATATGTAAACCATAATTTATCAAATTGTCATGTCTGAAGATATGTTCAATTAATTTCACAAAGAGAGGATTCTGACCTGTTAACCTCAAAGTGACGGTCATACTCCATGGGAATTTGAACAATGAAGAAGAGAAGAAAATATTTTCATTATACTTCTGGACTGAAAGTATACAGAGTACATTATTCCAAGAGAAATTATTTAGAAAGAAAAAGAAAATGTTGCTTTCCTAATAGTTTAATCATTTTCTTCTCATGCACTAAAGATTAACTTTTGATTCTTTATTTAGAGCTTCCATGGCAATGCGCATGATCAAGCCGCTTGTTCGAGGCTTTTCTGGTATTTTAAACTGAGGTTCGGATAACTGACACTGACAAGGAAAAGCTGGAGCAGATGAAGCTCATTGACTCCCCAAAGAGCCACTGATCAAAACCATTGCAGAGCTGGAAAGGGAGGAGGAACACTGACAGAGGGCATTTGGAAATGCGTGTCAGAACTGATAGAATGTATGAATCAGGTAGGGCTACCTCTGTCCAGAATTTATTATTACTTTACAACCTGACTTGTATGATTTATGACAGCTTGATTTATGTCAACAAGGCAAAAGGGAGAAGAATGATCTCTTAATATAAAGAAAGGCTTCGGTGGTTTTTACTTGTGGAGGGATTTGAATGCTAGAAGGGACTTTGACATTATGTTTCTGGTGGAAACGTCAGACCTGAAATTACTTTCCCAGCTGCCGTTGTAATTGCTGCTGTTTGGTGATGCTGATTGGGCTAATATTACTGTCGAAATTATCACGGAGCCTTGATTGACGTAACCCACAATTGATTTTAGGTTCTCCCTCTGGGACATAAACATTGCCTCAGTTAGTGAATGTAAATGATGAAAGCACTGAGTAATAATGCAGATGTATACTTTCAACCTAAAAACTGTTGAAAAGAGTGTGAGGTTAGTTTACTCCAATTAAATAAAAATACCCCATTCTTTTTATATTTTACTTTAAGGTCTTTTGCAGATGTTAAGGCAAGGCAAGACAATTTAGTCATAAATAAAGCAATTCAAAGTGTTTATGATTAAATATAAAATTGTCTGATTTTGCAGTTTCACTGTTACTTTTTCTCTGAACAGCTACAAAGGCCCTCGTGATCACCCTCAGAGTGTTCCTAAAAGTTTTCAACAATTCAATTCTTAATGTTTATCTGTACATATCTAAAATTTCCTTTGGGAAAACTTCATTTGTGATAAAACGCTGTTCTGGGCAAATCAATTTTCTTGTTTCTCCAAATGTTGTTGTGTGTCGGCTGAGAAATTTTAAGGGCTCATAGTTACTACATTGATGGATGTTGCAGCAGCAGGACTGACCTATGAGGAGTTTCAAGGACTTCTGCTCAAATTAATGTAAAGTATGAAGTATCCCGACAAAAGCACTTTGTTTTTTCTTTGCCTCCTCAATCACAATAACTAATTTCTTTATCTTTGAATGTGTGTACTGCTGTCTGACTGTATTTAGTCACATTGGACTACTCCAGGGCAGCTCCTTATCATCCATCCCGTCTTTGGTGTTCACAACCCTGATTGTCAAACTTATGGAGAGGAGGGCGTCAGGTTTGGCAACCGTTTTGCACATCATGTGGTTCTGTTAGCTTCTTCTAGTTCTGACCACCTGTACTGAGGGAGACATAATTTACATATCTCTTCTGGCCTAGGAATATTTTGGGATACATTTGAGTAAACTAGAGCTGTTGGGGTGAGGAATGTCTTGGTTTAGTCTCTTAACCTCATGATTCAATCTTCCCATTGTTGGATAAGCAGAAACAAACAAAGGCATTCACAAGAACTCCCATTTCTTAAAATGTACTTTAGATTTAGAGTAGCAATAGCACAGCCTTACTATCTCTGTAGATTTTACAAAAAGTTCTAATGCATTTAATGTGTGTTGCCACCACTGAGTGTCTTAATATGGATGCAAGCTTTATATAATTTTTCTTTCGCTCTGTTTCCAGGCAACACAAGCTTTCACAATAGCATGTCAAATAATATTCGATTTGATTTTATCATTGCACAGCATCCTATAAATCCAAGATTTAAAGCTGCGTTATCAGTTAAATCTAAGAGGACTCAAGCATTTTTATTCAGCCCATATCTGCCTCTCGGAGTGTAAGTAAAGAACTATAGCCTTGATTTGTTATGCATTTTGGATTCAAAACAACAGATTACAAGATCTACACTGAGGTATTACCTCAGTTTTACAACAGACCCTTTAGAGAAACACTCAAAAGCAACATAATCAGCTGAGCTGTACTGTGAAAATTAAAGACACTTTGTGAACAGGGTAACTTTTAATACACTTTCATTGTAAACTCAGAGGTTGGATAATAGAAGCTGTAAATGGGACATCAATATTGAAAAATTGGAGGGATGGCTGTGTATACAAAGTAACCTATTTTTCCTTTAAGCACTCACATAAACCATTTTATTTCAGTAAGAAATGGTTACATTTCCAGATATTACAAGTTTTAGCCTCTCATTGGCTGTCCTCTCATGAATAGCTCTTTATGTTTCTGGCCAACAGTTACACAATTTATCTAAGTCTGCTTAAAATCAATGCAGGGAGTATGACAAAAAGAAAATACTGATGTATTTTTAAAATTGCACTTATAAAATCCAGTGAGGATGTGCAATTATTGTGGAAATTCAAGGACAATCTGCTCAGTTTAATTGCAGATAATTTAATCTTGTTTCTACTTTTTAGTTTGTTCAAAATTACATGTATTAAAATTCAAACAAAAACAAAAAAAATCAGCAATTTTTTAAGTGAGTTGTTCATCTTTTTTTCTTCTATTCTTGCACAAATTAAAAGGTGATCCATTTAAAATATGAGTATCCAATATTGATCTGACCTATTTATGTTACAAAGAGAGATGTTTAATTTTATTGTTCTTAATATATCTACATAAATTATTTTTGCCCTCTTCTCTTGTCACGCTCACCACATACTTCAGTGTTTTCATACATATAAAGAGAGTCAATTTGAAACAAATAGTAAAGCAAATAATATGTGTACAGTAGCATTTTTTGGCAAAATGCTACGACATGGGGGAAAAAAAAATATTGGTTACCCTTTAGCCAATATTTTGCACTCAAGGTTGGAGTATATAAAGTAAGGGATATTTAACGATTAGTTTTTGCACAATATTTCTGATCTTTTGAAAATCTGGATCCCTGTCATGCTGTCTTCTCTTCAACACACCCTACAGGTTTTCTCTCACTTTTATGTCTAAGCAGTGAGATGACGAAAGGAGTTCATTTTGATTTTTGGTAAATTGCTGCAGTGTGAAAGTATGTTTTCAGTCATTACCCTGGCGAAAGATCTGCTAAATACCAATTTCAGTTAACTGGCAGTTGCTGCCGAATTTTAATTGAAAATGTGATGTTGAACTGTTTGATGTTTCAAACTGTTTATGATGCAATGTTCTCTAACAAGTTTCCCTGGATCTTTGGAAAAGACACAGAACATCATGGCGCTTTTTCTTATTTTCTACATATTGCTTCTTATTTGTTTTGTTTTACACGTGATCCAGATTGGGTGGTTGTTGATGAAAAGTTAATTTTCATCTCATCTGACACAGTCACATAGCTTAAGAGAATCTCCTGTAGTGTTTAGTAAATTCTTTCCACAAATTGAGTTTTGCCGGGACAGAAAATTACATTCTTTGTGTCATGATCTGTAGTTTACTTTGCTCTTTTATTTTGTATTATATGATTAATTTTGGTTTTGGCATGCCTGATGTTCAATATTGAGCTCATTTCTTACTTCTGAGATTCCAGGTGTTTTCTGGTGTTCTGCTCTTTAGTATTTCACATTTTAAAATTCTGATTCGTATTGTAATTTTTAGCTTCTCTTTGACTAGCTCATTTTGTGCTCTGTTTAGTTTCCTTTGGCTCTACAGTTTGTATCTCCACTCAGCAGCAATTCATTTAGTTAACTAGACTTTCCTTCTTCCATTTTAACTCAGTCTTTTATTAGCTACTGACTTTTATTATGCTATAAACATCATTTAGCCTTTACATTGCCTCACTACTGTGAGTTCTAACAAGTTGTGACATTTTACGTCACACAAACACAATTGGTTAGCATGCTGGTACAGCCAGATGGTGGCTGTGGAGCAGAATCAACCTGAGGTTCGGAGTCCAACTCCAGTTAAATTCACCACACTACAAACAAATTGTCAGCTAGTAAGTGAAACAATAAATTGTACATTTATTCATCAAAACATTCTTTATTCAGCTTTTTCATAGAATTCATTGTGCAAATATCAGCCACATTTGTCAGTAAGATCACATATGTGAATAATCTGAGATGCACTCAACAGTATTGATTAGTCTTCCTCCATTTATTCATTGGGCCAAAAAAGCGGTACATTTAATGAGCTACTCTACAAAGTCAATAAAAAGTAACCATGAGGAAAAAAAAAACATGGACCTGTATTTGATTTACTCATTTGCTGTTATGTGATTAATGAAAGAGTTTGGATGAGGAGCCAAGTTGGCCACAAATAGTCTGACTAATCTGTTTACAAGCATTTGTTTTGTACTAATAAGCAATTCCATATTTCCAGCTTAGTGACTATCTTACAGCAAATTTCAAACAATAATGTTTTGTCTGTATACATGTAGTATACATATATTATAACTAATGCATTTGACAATTCATATTGTGTGAAATCAATTTTTCTTGGGGGTATCCAGGCCATCGAGGACCATAAACCTGCCAAGGAGTCTGCAAGTACCTCTTGCTGTCCC
This sequence comes from Alfaro cultratus, assembly GCA_903066825.1. Classification (NCBI taxonomy): domain Eukaryota; kingdom Metazoa; phylum Chordata; class Actinopteri; order Cyprinodontiformes; family Poeciliidae; genus Alfaro; species Alfaro cultratus. The sequence continues at coordinate 14,077 of CAEFZX010024540.1, forward strand.
CTCCCCCCACATACACACTATGTGCTGCAGTTTTCCAACAGTGAGCTTTGAATATCTTTTTTTTTTTAGGTCCTTTACCATCCTGCTCACTGTGTGTGTGGCAAGATAAATATGGGTTCTCATTCAGTCAGGTGACCAGTGGCTAAAGGAAATGTGTCTTTGTGTCACAAAATATCTACATCTACAGTACCTAAAAATGTACTAAACTCCCAAGGCAGGTTCCACATGCAACATGTCAGAGGTTGAACAGTTTTAAAAGGAAGAATGGAGTAAAACTGCAGTGCGCAGACATCCAAGCCTGATTAAGACCTTTCTAAATTTTAAAATGAATTAAAAAGTGTCAGTTTTACCATCGGTAATTGTAGAATCAATAGGACACCTAATTCTCACAAAATATGTCAAATGCAAGATACACAGTTGAAAGTGTTTGCACTGAAGTAAATTTAAAATCCTGTGTACTTCTTTATCAGCAAACTGTAAGCAGTACAAACCCAAAAATTTCAGGTTGAATAGAATGAGATGTTTAACAAGACGAAGAAGAAACGCTTCTGTGTTGTGACCTGTTGGTGGCAGTGTTGAAGCTTCCAGCTCCGGCGAGAAGCTGTGCTCTGTTGAACTTCTACCACACACGTGTCCGCTCTGATAAATGATAAGGACAAAACAGTATTGCCCAAGGCTGAATGGAGGGTTTTAAGTTGAATTGATTCAGGGGTGCGGAAACCTTTTTATTTCATGGTGGTGAATCCAGAACTTGCGAGATCAATTTGTCACTCTAATGCACAATAAAGCAGGGAATAAAGAAGAACATCTAATGCAACTAAGTGCATTGTTTACTTGATCTGCTGCTGATCAAATCTCCAAGTCATTGATTCAGTTTTGAGTATCAATCACTTGCTGTAATAGGAGTTATTAAGGAATCAAATCCACTTTTACAATATCCTTGCTCATCTGTGTCAGTGTGAGATGGGCCAGGGTCAATCACCCTGTGTGTGCCCCAGCAAGTTTAACAACACTAATAAAAAAGATTCAGATATACTTGTGCATTTTTTGGGAAAAAGCAAACCAAAAAACATTAACTGTATAGAAAGATTTTTGATACTGGTTGAATATTCCCATCATCAACTTCTCTACAATTCATGTCATCTGTTAGCTTACTATGTAACAGCAGTAATCTGCATTTCAGTTTGCAAACAGAACATTCAGAACTAGCCTCTCATGTTGAAAGTAAACTTTTCAAACATTCACATTCTTCAATAAAATCAGATAATGTGGGTCATAATATTAAATTACTTTAATTCTTCTGCTTTCAACTTCTGTGAAGGTCAAAGGAATAATGCTATTTCCAAAATCATTCGACTGAATCAATAATGTTGCAATACTCATTGCTGACTTGCCCCTCAGTGTTCTGAGATCACAGTAACACTCTAGCATTAGGAGGACCTGTGCACAGTATAAGGATGTAAGCTATGTAAAAAACCCAGGCTGGGATCCCACAGTGGTAACATGTACACACAAACTCAAAAATTGGCCCAACTAGTTAAAAAAGGTTACAGAAAAATAAATTAAAGATAAAATACTAAACTAAATCAAAAGGAAAGTTTTAAAACCAAATTCTATAAATACTCTTTGATTATATGATTATATTGAAAGATCTATAAAATCAAAATTGCCACAATGTGTCATGCAAAAGCCATTTTACTAATGTTTACGTAGAAAACAGATTATTATCATTTGGGAGCCCTGGTAGGAAGTGGTATGCTAAAAATGAGCTTTGAGATTTATGGACACAAACTGATTACCATAAAACTAAATGAGGTTCCATATATCTGAAATGTCCTTGTGCTTGAAAGTCACAAATACAGGAACTATTGTTTATTCCCTCTCTGTCTTCTCTGGTACTAATACAAACATGTATTTCATGATTTTCTTGTTCCTGCCAGGTCTCATGCTGCTCCTCTGCTCTGGCATTGCTAATCCACTTCCTTCTAGTAGCTGATTGCTCTCGCCTGTGCTGCTACCTATATAAACTCCTGATCTGCACTTACTCAGGGTGAGATTGTCTGTAGTCTTTCCCGTCACAGCCTTCAAGCGGCCCATGAGTTCCTGATCATTTACCTGACCTGTTTTCTGCCTCCTGACCATTGCCCTTACCTGATTCCTCACTGCTCTGTGAGTTACTCTCCTTTTCCCTCTAAACCTTGCTCCATGTACCTGAACCCTCATTACTGCCTTGCAGATTTTAGTTCTCTTCTGACTTCCCAATCCTGGTTTCCATCATATAGAGTGTTAAACTCTATGCAGTCCTGCGGGTGAAACAATCCCTGATAAAATACAAATTTTCAGTATTCAACAGCTACATCTGTGAGGATTCAAGTTTCTCTTTCAAAAGGGAACAATTCTTCATGTTTACTATTCTTTCGCCTTCCTGTCGTTTGTCTGACCAGAAAGTCCATTCTAAAGAAGCTGCCATCCATCGGTACATTTCGCACATTCTAATTTTAGTCAATGAAACTTGCTTAACATTTTTAAGGCTTGTGGCTCTGTTTCATACATAACAACATAGACATACTTTATTTGCATAAAGTTAAGTATTTCACAGCTTTCAAGCGAAATGACATTTAAAAAAAACAAAAAAACAAAACAAGTATGACTGTACTTGTTAAACAAATTCAATTTGGCATTGAATTTGTAAGTAAACACAAATTCAATGCTAAATCGTTGGCTAGTGACCACCTCCAAATCTACAATGCTTTTGTCATCATATGTGATGTTGAACACAGATGAAAAGGCCTTAATATACATTTACAGTTGCTCAGTTTTATTGTGTTTTTCTTTTTCCTCCCAAGCTGTGTTTTTGTGCTTCAAGAGGCGCCTAAAGGCAAGGCTTAAACATCAGCACAACAGGAAATCAGACTTCAAAGCAGACAAGCTCTGGCTTTTTCTACTCAATTGCATGTCTGGATCCAAGTACTCAACATTATAAAATAAGCTGACAGAAAAAGAATCAGCCCAATATACAAGCTTAGGACTGAGGGTAAACATAGAAACACACACCACTGATATTCTGCTTATTTTCTGTGATGATTCTAGGAACGAATTTTATTATTAAACTATTGCTGTTATTGACAAGCTCTGTCTCACCAAACTATTTATTATATAAATTTGCAAATTAATTCAAATCGTCAGATAATTATCATCAGGGAGCAAATCACTCCCACTTCACACCATATTATTTACAGTTGACATTAAATGTTAACATTAAAAACAGAACAATTTTTCTGGTCATTTTCTGACATTAAAAAGGGTTAGTTATCCTCTCTTGTAAATGAGAGAATGAGTCTCAAAAGATTTTATTCCTGTATAAATAAATTATTATATTTAATGCAACTTTTGCTGGATGGTCAAAACGGTTATTACATGAACTATAACTGTTTAAATGCTGAACCTAGATTAACTTAACCTTTTAGATTCAGACATATCACTCATTTTTTTCTAAGAAAGAAAAGAAATTACCTATCCATCCATCCATCCATCCATCCATCCATCCAAGCTTTAAACAACTGTTTTTCCCCCTTTTAGTACAAAAAATAATCGACATTCTCCAGGAGTTAAATCCAAGGAGGCCCCTGCAATCACCAAGTAAAGTGTTGGGTCATATCCATCAAATCAAGGTAAGCTTATGGTTTGTTTAGTCATTGGGGTCCTGTTCAGTGAAACACTCTGCCACACAAGCTCATTTGTTGCAACAGTGTCTATGTTTTTCCACATCCTTTTTGCTAGATAAATAAATTTCATTTTTTTTAAGCTTTGTTTCAATGAGCTACATTTGCTGTTTTTAACCATCTGTTATTTTTGTTATTTTTTAAATACGTTTTCATAACCCATTGAGCATGTAATGAAGGTCTTCCAGAGCATATAATTGGGACATCAAATATACAGACTTCATTCAAAAAAAAATGTTGCAATCAAGTCGTTTTCTACAACCATAAACTTCACAAATGAAAAGCAATATTCATCATCAAACTTTCCCATGAAGCAGCTGGCAGATTAACTTTGCAGTATGAAGTCTTGTCACAACCTTATTTTTCTCCCACTTTCAGTCATGAATCTTTAATCAGATTCAGATCAGAAGTGTTTTCTAGCCATGCAATTAAACTAATATTTCTTCCTTGAAGAAAAGTTTTCACACTCAGTGATCTGTCGCACAACGCGTTACCGTCCCAAAATACCATTTCATCATCCACCAATGTATTTATGATTGATAAAATGACAACAGTGTCCAAGTATTCAATGAACAGCTGCAAATTTATTGTAAAAACAATGAGCTCTATCTTCTCTGATCCTAGGTACACAACTGCACATCATCAATCAATCACTGTAAAAAAATATGCTTGCTTTCTTAAAGATGTCAGCTTTATGCATTTTTTTAGACTTTCTCAAAATAACTGTCTCATCTCTTTGCTAAATTGATATTTATGTTTCACTGTGTAAGACTTTCACCCAGTCATCCAAAATCTGTGACTATGGATTTTGAGTAGATTTTAATAACGTGAATCTGCTTAACACAGACTGGAATCACACTGTCACTTCTAACTTGTGTTCATAGAATTAAAAAAGAAAATATCTTTTGTCAACAGTAGAAAAGCAAACTTTTTCTTTTTACTGTAAATATAGAAAATACTTTTTTCTCACCTTTTGTGTTTTAGTGTTAATTCTTAAGGCTATTCTGAACTGTGTCTGACTTGTCTTAATAACATTTTCCCTCTATTGTGGGACCAAGCAGATTCAGTTAACCTCCGGGTCTTCATAACCTCAACGGTATGTTTTGTGATGCTGTAATATGTCTTCATATAAAACAATTGTTCTCTTTAATTTTGTTCTTAAAAATGAAACATTTGAGTTCACTTCCTCTATGTTAGAGCCAGTGGCCTTGTATGTTTTCTTTTTCTTTCTTTTCTGTATATCTGCAGCTTTCTAATCAAATGTACTCAACTGGGAACT
>CAEFZX010024542.1:0-25995 GCA_903066825.1 Alfaro cultratus
ATAGCTATTCGACTCCTTCAAGGACTCAGAGCTCTTCAAACTGTCTAAATAAGGTAATTTCCCAAAATAAATTACAAACTAATTAAAGAATGAGTTTGAACTTTGAGAAGATGAAGGGTCAAGTGGTTTTTGCCCCAGAGAGCCTGGTTGTTCTGAACTGACAACTAACTGGTTACGTGACATTTTTTGCAACAAGGTCAGACTGGAGGAATTTAGGTGCTGTTGTTAATAGCACCTAATTGCTGTTAAAAACACTCATTTTTCAATGACTCTTGAAAATCACTCAAAACATCTTATCCAGGATGGATTCAAATATTTTTGAATTACGAAAATTTCTGTTTGGAATGACTGAACAAACAGAAAAGCTCATATTGCTCCTGCTTTGCTTCTTATGGTTATTTTAGAATTTATTTTAAAATCCTTCAGCTTTAATTTGCTTGGTCAATTTTCTTCTAATGCCATTGAATGATCAAATCTGCTATCTGTTCGGTTCACAACCTAAATTTGAGTGGGTCGCTCATTTTTTTTTAAATTTTGTCTTAAGTCTGGACTAATCTTAAAAAAGCAAGTGAAGACATGCTTTCTCAAATTATCTGTATAATTAATTTTTTTTAATCAGTTTTTTTCCTGATTATTCTTTGTAATTTTTATCTGTAAATGGTGATATTAATGTCCTCAGCTAATGCCTTATTTACTCTGGCAACTTTGCTTAATATTTCTGACGGGGATAGATTTATTGTTTATATACTAAATACTGTGATAGTACTATTTTTTTTCTTTAAACATTTTAGCTGGTCAAACTGTGGATAAACCACTGACTGTAGCCTGTGACGGCGGCAAAACAGACAGGAAGTCCCCAAAAGTCAAAATGTGAAATGGGAAATGTCAGAGGTTTCTCAAAAACCCTGACATGAAAACTCAACTCACCGGCAGGTCAATAAAGCATACGCAAGGTATAAGTTAAGTGACGTGTTTCGCTTTCCTTTTTTGAGATTGAGGCGTGGCATCTAGGGTAAAAAGACACGTGAAAATTCAAATCTACTTTTGTTCCGAAGTTCATCGAGCACCGAGCAGATGTAAGTAACTTTGTCTTTGTGAAATATTTGTTATTTTGACTGCAATTACTTTAAAAAAGTGGACTGGTCAATGATGTCATTAATTGATCTATAGATAAATTATCTAAAATTCTTCTGGGATTTATAAATTAAATTAAATTTAAACCAGCTGAATTAAAATATTGCTTATATTGGTTGCTATTAAACATTGTCTTGTCCATTGTATTAGATTTTTTCTAGACAAAGTTTGTGAATACAATTAGTTAATTGGTGCTTTTTTGTGGACACGTTAATCTGGATTTTTTTTGGTGACTAAGGTTGTATTTTTTTTAGCAACATGGTTTAGCAAACTAGAGATTTGACCAAAAACCTGATACTGATGTATTTCAGTTCTAGTCACGATAACTTCTTTTCAAGTCGTGTGATTTCCCCGGGGTTGCCAGGACCAATTCAATCAGTCATTCATTCATTCATTCATTCCTTTTAATAACTGTTTTCATTTTTGCTCTTTAAGCCGTAACCGGAAGGTGACGTCATTTGATCGGAACGTTAGGGACTTTCCGAGCTTCAGTCTGTCAGCAGCTAAACTGGTGAGTGTTGTATAAAATGGAAAAGGGCAGCTGTTGGTGTGGTTTTGTTTTTCGTAATGGAGCCTTTGCAACAGACCGTTTGAGTCAATTGCCCACTGAGACATAGAACAATAAGTTGTGGAGCGGGTTAATCCTTGTTCTTATTAGCATTAGTGGAGGTTAGCTTTAGCGAGCTAACGGCTGTAGAGCTACAAAAAGAACGTTTGAGTGTTTTGGGGGTTTTTTTGCTGCGTCATTACTTTCAAATTAGATGCTGATTCAAAAACATAGATTCAGTTGGCATTTACTGACATTGTGCTAGAAATGAAACACCACAACGCTGGCAAACGTTTGGTAAAAAATGTAACACAATAAAGCTAATGTACCTGGAACAATATTCAAACGAGAAGGCTTTAGAGGAAATGGAGACTCCTTTTTTTTGCTTGTAATGTGGTTATTTCCCCTTGCATAATGTAAAGGTTAAACAGGTGTTTTTAATCAAAATGTAGGTTTGGTATGGGAGGGAAACTGTGTGCCTTTAAGCCAGGGACTTTCCACCTGTTTTTCCGCATATACCTAGCTGTAATTACTTTTGTGGAATCATTAACCAACTAATTATTTCCAGATAATAAAACTACATTTTAATATATATTTTACACTTCTTTGATTCTTACACAACACAATTCTAACCTACCATCTTGTATAATTAAAAATCCTCAATTAAAATATATGACCTCGTCTCACTAACATTCGCATACATACATTTTTATACGTATAAAATTCATTTAAAAAAGTAGTTTGATTAGGATAAGTTGCACATAGAGATCAACACCACACAGTGTGTTTAATTTCTAGGTAAAACAACCAAATTATATTGAGCTGGTCATGGAAAGAGACTTATAAATAGCAGTGCGCCGCTTATACTGCTGCATAACTCTTAACTTGTTGAGATAGTAAAGCCTAAAGCCCAGTTAATAATGTACAGTCGATTTTGTTGGTGGGGATAAAATTATATCCTGCTGAAAATACGTTTCAGCAGGATATAACAAGACCAAGTGAATGTGAATAATTAGGGAAAAGACAATGTATCAAATGATCACTTCAAATAAAAACAAATACAAAAAAGATGTGTAGGAAAACTGTAACCACTCCAAACTGCTTGAGGAAATTCCAGTCCGTCACACTGAAAACTTTGTAGATTTGAAGGTGAACTTTTTAAAACTTGTTGGTACGTCTGTTTGCCAAACATAGATGGTTCACAAAGTGTCAGACATCTGTGTCATATAACAGTGTTCAACTAGGATCAATAATTACAAGGTGAAAATTCAACATGATTGGGTATTTCAAGTATGTTTTTGTTTATCTCTCGCCTTGTGTCTCTGCAGGTTCCACCAGAAAACAACTCAAAGGGGGAACTTCATTATCCTCTAAAAGATTAAAAATATTCTTAATTAGATTTTTAGCCTTCAATTATGGAAGCCTAGGCACCCAGAAAAGGGATGCCCCAAATGGGGAGAGGGGTTTGAAAGCACATATTCCCAGGTCTGTATGTGTGCATGCTTGAGTTTTTGTTGTTGTTGTTTTTAATTTATTTTAATGTTTATCCTTAAGCTTACACAGAAGTTTCAAGGGTTAAATATGTCTGTGGTAAAGGTGGAGAACAGCAGGGTGTATACTGATCCTGGTTGATCTGTAACAGGATCAGACTCATAATAATAAAATTCAGGCTGGGTTTGATTCACAGCAGTGTTTTGTTTAATTGCATATTTACTTACACTGTTTCTGACAGGTTTAGCACATTGGCTTTTGTGCTTCCTGTTAGCTACAGGTAAAAAATAAGCAGAGGATATGAGCTCTTAAGTTTATGCGCGACTTGCCTTCATTTTCACTCTTAAGTGTCCCGTCTTGTCTTTGGTTTATTTAGCTGTATTGTTCTCAGTTTCTGTGTGTGTGTGTGTGTGTGTGACTTGAGTATGGGTATGTTTGAGTGAAAGAAAGACCTTGGGTTTTTTTTCAAACCCCTCTCCCTCGAAGGGACATCTCTTTTTTTTCCCCTTACTATTGATATAAAAAAATCCAAAAATGGAAACTCTTGTTCAGCTTAAAAACAGCCAGTTTTTGATGGGACTGTGTCGTAATGGGCCACCACCAGACCTACAATACGACAACTCTTCAGGTATTTTTAGACCTTTCCTTTGATGCATTAACTCAAATTTATCTTCATTCGTTTCCCGCTGCTCTCCATCTAAAGTAATACTGTGCTGTTTATTTCCCCCAGAGCTCTATCGCATATCTACTTTCGCCCGCTTCCCAGCTTCCCCTGTCACAGAGCGAAGCCTGGCGAGGGCGGGCTGGTTCTACACCGGCGTGGGCGACCGGGTACAGTGCTTCAGGTGTAATGTGACGGCCGAGGGCTGGCAGGCTGGGGACTGTCCGACAGAGAAACACAGACAGCTCTCGCCTTCCTGCTCCTTCATTCAGAGCCTCCCATCCACCACCAACCTTCTCTCTTCCTCCCACTCTGCTTTCTCCCCACTTCGTATCGCCGCGGCTCTACCAGTAAGATCAAATTGTCTACTCAAAAGAGGACATGATTGATACAAGAGAGGAGTCGGCTGAGAAAGCTGATATTGTTTTAAACTCCCATCATTCTCTTTCTCCTCCAGCTTCCTGGTCCCGGCCCGGCTGCTCCCAACCCATCAGTAAGCCAAGTCGAGGATCCGGTTGGTTTCTTGAACACGGCCTTCTCTGCTCTGCCGCCCTCCAGTCCCCTGACCTCTCGGGGTGTAGAGGACATGTCCCATCAGAGACCGACGTGCCACAACCCAAGCATGCGCAGAGAGCAGGACCGCCTGGACTCCTTCCACTCCTGGACGCTTTCCATCATCACCCCCACAGAGCTGGCCAAGGCGGGCTTCTACTACCTGGGCCAAGGTGACAGGGTGGCCTGCTTCAGCTGCGGTGGACAGGTGGGTATCTAAAGGAGTTATTGATCTTCTTAATGCCATGTTTATTCTCTCTGCATCTGTAAACATGATGCAGAGAGATACTTTGTAAGCTTTTGGAGCTAATATTAGCGATTCGTTTCCTATTTCAGGATTTCAGATCTTGCCAGATTCAGTTCTGGGATTTATCTGTCTTCGTTTATTCATTTTTTCTTCATATATTTGGAAATATTAAATTAAGTATAGACAACAAAAGTACTTGTGGGTTTACTGTTTCAGTGACATAGTTAAAGCATTTATAAAAAAGTAAAACTTATTTTGCAAAAATAGGTACCCAATTTAACGAGTAAAATTTGGCATTTAAGGTTGTTTATGTTAAATTTCTGCAAATTACTGTAATCATGACTTTATAGATCGAAATAAAACTAAATAATCAGAATAAATTTTTAAGAAATTCATGCTTTTCTCTTTATGATATTTTCTAAGAGACAGGTTATTTTTTTCCTTTCCACAAAAATCGTGACTCAAGTCTCTTGTGAAGTGTTGGTGACCTTTGACCAGAGTTTGTCTTGGTTTGCAGCTGAACAACTGGGAACCAGGTGACCGGGCTGTATCCGAGCACCAGCGCCATTATCCAAACTGTCGCTTTGTCCGAGGGGACCGAGCCGATAACGTGTCGCTGTCCAGCGCCACGGGAACTGTATCTTTAGCAACAACATCCCAGGTGCCAGCCGGAGCCCCAGCCCTCACCAGTGTGTCCAACCCTTCCATGCAGCAGAGCGATGAACGGCTTCTCACCTTCGTCAACTGGCCGTCTCGTATTCCAGTCCGACCCGAACAGCTGGCCAAGGCTGGCTTCTACTATGTGGGTAAGGACACCACACTACTACTATTTATTATTAGATGGCTCGTCTTGTGATTGTTTCCTCATCCAGGAATTAGGAACTGCAGTTTTACTAATAATCTTGTTTGTGTTAATTAATTCTGTAAAGGGAAAAAAAATGTTTCATGTCATGAAAATTACCCTAAAAGAGGGAGTAGGGGATTTTATACAACAGCTTTGAATGCAGAGTTTCATTTAATTTCACTTGGAAATTCCATATAGACCTAATTTTTATGGACAATACTTATGGTATGATTGTACCAGAACTCAAACAAGTCTTATGATCATTTAAATTTCCCCCCAGAGAGAAAAAGAGAAAGATGATTGGCACGTTTTGAGATATTGTCATCATCTGTTGACCTCCCCTAACTTCCTGAAATTCCCCTAAAACCACATGACACACTGAGTGAGTTTATCTGTGTCCCTTCAGGGAGAAACGATGATGTCAAGTGTTTCTGTTGTGATGGAGGCCTGCGGTGCTGGGAATCTGGGGATGATCCATGGGTAGAACATGCAAAATGGTTTCCTCGGTAAATTTAGCCTTTTTCGAACTCTTTTTTTATTATTATTTATTTATTTATAAAACTACTCTGATTGTTGAGTATAATTTCCTGGTTGTTCTTTTGCAGGTGTGAATATCTGCTTCAGGAGAAGGGACAAGACTTCGTCCACCAGATTCAGGCTCGATTCCCTCGTCTGTTTGAGCAGGTTAGCTCAGAGAAACATTTTGGATTTTACTTGCTGTTAAAAAGCTGCTCCAGGTTATTTAAAATGCTCAATTTTTATCTCCAAAAGCTCCTAACAACAGGAGACACCAGCTCCAGAGAGTTTGTGGATCCACCAGGTGAGTTTAAACCCATATGAAGTTAAAAATATTACCATAACAGAGGCTTAAAGTGTTCATGATATTTTTTCCCATCAGTGGTACATCTGGGTCCAGGAGAGGAGCGGTCGGAAGATGCCGTCATGATGAACACACCTGTGATCAAATCTGCTCTAGAGATGGGCTTCGACCGCAGCCTCGTCAAGCAAACGGTGCAGAGCAAGATCCTGACGAGCGGCGAGAACTACCGGACCGTCCAGGAGCTGGTCTCAGATCTGCTCAGCGCTGAAGACCAGAAGAGGGAGGAGGAGCGGGAGATGCTGGCAGAGGCGATGGCATCAGGTGCTAGCTCTGAGGAAATAACTGAGAAATGTGCTGCTTCTGTGCTGTTGAACGAAAATTTGATAATGTTTTTAAATTTTTTGTCGTTTTAGATGGTTTTACGTTTGTGAAGAGGCATCAGGCGGCATTGGTTCAGCGTCTGAAGAGTGTCGAGCCGGTGTTGGAGCATTTAAGAGAGCAAAATGTGTTATGTACGTTAACCTTTTGTTTATCTAATTCAATATAGACTTCTAGGTCGTTGAGATTATAGGAATCAACTAATAGAATTAATATTAATCCACATTGAGCAGCTGTCATATTGGAAAGATTTTGTGAATTTAGCTGAACCTTCTGCTGGTTTCCTGTAAGTTTTAGTTTTTTGACTGGTCTCTGTTCTCCTGCAGCTGCTGAGGATTACAGCGGCCTCCTGGCCCAGACCTCAGCCCAGCAGCAAACTGCCAAGCTGATTGAGCTCGTCCTCAACAAAGGAAATGCTGCCGCCGAGGTGTTCCGCAACTGGATCCAGAAAAACGACGTCCACCTACTCAGGGACCTCATGGGTATGACTTCACCACAGGACACCAACACAGACCTGAGAAGTATGGACGTTAGCTGCATAATTTTTTAACTTTGAACACGCTTTGATTTTATAGAAATGTTGATTTTCTGTCATGGTAAAGAGTTTCTGCATTTTTGTTTTTGCCTTTATTTGATGTTTATTACCTTTTGTTTGCACAAAGCCATTGCTTTAGGTTTCGAGTTAATTTAAAGAACACCTATGAATGCCGTATTGATTCAGAAAAGGGTCATTTCACAGCTTCATTGTTTAGATAAAAATTTTAAATAATCCTCTCAATTTCAGACTGGTTTAAATGCTCAACACAATATCGCATTTGAATTAATGAATAACAAACTGTGCTTCAAATAAATGTTTAGTGTAAAATGATCCAGCCCTGATTAGAGATATCTAGTCATAAAATATTTGGACGCCCTACAAAATCATTTGATTTTCTGTTGTATTTTTTTTTATATATATATCTATAATTATAGAAATACTGAAACATTCATTTGGTATAAATAATTATTAAAAAAAATTAAAATCTGAACTTTTCTAGAAAATGTAACAGAAATGCAGTTTCTGGTGAAGAAAAATTTGGGGAACATTTATTCCCTGAGATTATTAAAAGGATTCAGAGGTCAACTTCAGTTGTAAAACTTGCTATAAAAATTTGAAATGTACTCTAGTAAGAGGAAACTCAGTCAGGATTTCACCCTGAAAGCACATCATTTCTTTAGTTTGCTTGTTTTTTAATCAAAGCCTGACTTTGACACATTTTCTTTCTCCCCTTTTAGCTCAGTCGAATGAAGCTTCTTCACCAAGCCAAGATCTTTCAGGTAATAAAGATTCAACCTAATCTTATAACATTTCTACAAGGAAAATTATCTAATTTATAGCAGATGTTGTGTTAAGAACTCAGTAATGACAAGTGTAACATACAATCTCTGGAACATTGCTTGCTCATCTTTTTGAGTAAGCAAGAAGATGTTATAACAAATTACATCTACTCAACCTACAGCGATGTGAAACTATTTGGGTTTGTGAGGTCATGTCACAATTTCCAAAATTGAAGTGGAAATGGTCACCTACTGTGAATGACTGGGCATTTTTAAAGTTAGTTTTCACTAAAGTTGGAAGTTTGATTAATTTATTTACATTGAACAAATATCGTCTTCAAACTGACCTATGGGATAGTCTGACTATTTTAAGTCCAGTGTGAAGATAGTCACTGTCCCATGTGACATCTGTATAAAAAGATATTTGATGCTTAAATATTTTATATTTATTTTTAGTTCTGTTTGAATAGAAGGCAACACCACAACTTGGTTCCTAAAAATACTTTTTTATCTTATTTAAAAGGCTTCAGAGTTGAATGCAAAACATCTAGAATGAGAAGTCATCCAGTTTCCTTCTTACTTAAATTCTAATAAGTGTAATGTTCTGGATTACTGAGGATCCACATTTTAAATTGCATTTCAGTGATAAGATTGATGTGCAGTTATCAATGTAAAAACCATCAAACTTCAGTATTGAGGTTTCTTTCAACATTTGTGATTTGTCAGCTTTTGTATTGAATTTCACAGAAAATTTTGTATTTGTTTAAAACATCTTACATTTTATTTAAATTGCAAAGAACTCCAACTACCAATAAAATAAGTTTGATTCCTTTTACATAACAAATGTACTGTCACTACACGATGTTAACACTAGGTGGTGCAATTGTATTTGTGTTTTGTACGGTATTTATTTTTTGTTAAGATACTTGACTGAAACTTTCTGTCTCACTCCACAGACCTACCAATGGAGGAGCAGCTGCGGCGCCTGCAGGAGGAGCGAACCTGCAAAGTTTGTATGGACAAAGAGGTCAACATCGTCTTCATCCCATGTGGTCACCTAGTAGTGTGCAAGGAGTGCGCACCATCCCTGCGGAAGTGCCCAATCTGCAGAGGCCTTGTTAAGGGCACAGTTCGAACCTTTCTGTCGTGAGGCAACATGGTGCCAAGAACTTAAAGCAAAATGTGTTGTAAAAATGTAAGAGCAAAGGCTTTACTTTTAGCCATTTTGTGGCTATTTCATGTAAACTGAAATAAGCCCTAAAGGTTTACTCAAGATGTGAATCACTCTTCAGTTCAGTCTGAAAGTAGTCACTTTTTTTTTCTTGTATCAGAATGTGCAATATCCAATCTTCCATCAGTGCAATAATAACCTTATATGTAATTAAAACCCATAATTTCTTTCGGAATCCACTGTATTGCTGTAACAATGCTTTTATTACCGTATCTTCTGGACTATAAGTCGCACTGGAGTATAAGTCGCATTTTTGAGGGAACTTTATTTGATAAAATCCAAGAACAGACATGTCATCTTGAAAGGCAATAAAAATAGAGGCAACAGGCTGAATAATTGTACGGTTTGCTAACGTTACATGACACATGAACAACGAACTGAGAACGTGCCTGGTATGTTAACATAACATATTAAGTTATTCAGATAACTATGGCATAAATAACATGCTAACAAGTTTACGAAACCATCCGTGTCACTCCAAATCACTAAACGAATGAAATCATCTTCTGTGTCGCTTTCAAACAGCTCGGCTAACTTCTTCTACTTCTCCGGAGGTAGACGAACACAGGCCTAGTGCGCCCTCTGGCGGTTTAGTGTGAAAATAACATGTGATATGATATGTGTTAATTTCCACACATAAGTCGCTCCGGAGTATAAGTCGCACCCCCGGCCAAACTATGAAAACTGCGACTTATAGTCCGGAAAATACGGTATATTAATAAAACTCAAAAGGTGATGCGAATGTGTCATTTGTCCAATGTAACACCATCACATTTTTATTGTAGGTTTTTGAAAATCATTTACATGCCACAGATCTAAATATTTCTGGCATGTTTAGAGATTTATAGATTACAATTTATCATTAGGCTTTACATTAGGGGTTTAAAATTACCATGGGCTTATGCAAACAGATGAAGTTAGCTTATTAAGTTCAACATAACTAGAAAGTTTTGAGGAACTTGCAACAAAAATTTTATTTAGACAGTTTTCAAACTGTTTTGTCTAAAATTACAAAAAACCATTTGCTGCAGAAGTTATTTAATGAATCTTAGATACCATGATCTCTGCTTTAAGACATTTTCATCAAGTTCTCATCTTTCATCATATTACCTACGCCTACATAAACAGAAGTCCAAAAATATATAGTGGCATTAAAATATCATTATAAAAGTCGTCAAAAAAGTCTCACAATTTCCCAATCGCTAGGTGTAAGTACCAGAACATAAAACTTTAGTTTCCTACCAGTCAATGACAGAAAGTGTGTAATATACATGCAAAAGGTTTGGTGACGGCTGTTAAAGCATACAAAGACACAAAGCTGGGTTTTTACAAATATTTATTCTTCCACTTATATTCAGCCAGTTTAGATGATGCCAATCTACAAAAAAAAGAAAAATGAATGAATTACATAAAGCTAATTGAAAGTAGTTATTCTAAATCTGCAGCATCTGGCATCAGTGGTTCCTTTGAATGCATCACAGACATTCAGATCAAAATAATGTTTACATCACATGCACAGTTACAAAATACAGAGGTCTATAAAATAAAACATTACAGCATCGGCCTGCTGGAATAAAACTCACCTTGTTTGCAACATCCAATGCATCGTAATCTGGCGCAAGCCGAACGTAGGCCTTCTTCTCACCATCAGGCCTGAACAAATAATGTGAATAAACATAAGCAAAAGTATTCCATGAAAGTCATTTTACAGTTATTTGAAATCATATATGACCCATGTTGGGTTCTATATTAAAGAGCAGAGTGCATATATATGCAATATTTCATCATGGAAACCAAAAGCACAGCCTGGACCAAGATGCCTTACCTGATGAGTGTGTTGACTTTGGCGACATCGATGTCATACAGCTTCTTAACAGCGTGTTTGATCTGATGTTTGTTTGCCTTGACGTCCACAATGAATACAAGAGTGTTGTTATCCTCAATCTTTTTCATTGCAGACTCTGTTGTCAAGGGGAACTTGATGATGGCATAGTGATCCAGCCTGGAAGATTATTTAAAAAATAAATTTAATATTAGATTATTTCAAGTAGAAAAAGCTTCAAAACAAAGCAGACTAAACTAAAATAGTACATTAACTGAGGTGCATCAGTAGTTAATAAAATTGGACTCATGATTTTTCATACTTTGATCGCATTTACCATCATGTGCACCATGTATTTGTTGGCCTTTTCAGGTCTAAAAACGTACTTGTTCCTGCGAGGAGCACTCTTGCGAGGGTACTTGGGCTGTCTGCGAAGACGGAGGGTTTTAGGGCGACGGAAGGTGGGAGAAGTCCTGATTTTCTTCTTCCTCTGGCTGTGTACGCCTTTAAGCACAGCCTTTTTTGCCTTCAGAGCCTTTGACTTGGCCTCTGTTTTGGCAGGGACAGCTAAACAAAACAAAAATTTATTTAGTTAAAGCACTGGATGTCAAAAAGCGTAGGCCAGAACTTGGACATTGAGAAAAGTCTCGTTCCTTAATATATTTACAGTTATATAAGATTTAGGCAACAACATTTGTCTGATCAAAACTTTTCTCCTCAGGATAAAAATGTCAAAAACATCAGAATCAAACAAGTTAACCTTCAAATGCCTCTGAATCACAAAAGGTATAATTTCCAGCCTTCATTTTAAGTCATTCAGCTACAAAAATGTGCACATCAACATGGATGCTAGATTTTGTAATTGAGTTCAAATGATTAATTCTCCCAAGATTCAACTAAATCCCCCAAACCACACTGGGTAGTTTCACGCCTTTAAGTAAATGTTGACGGCCATCCGGCACAGTTTAGCATTTCCACACTGAAGACGCTCATGTTGCTAAAATTCATGCCAACAGCAAAACATGACTGATGTTTAAACAAACGGTTAGCAATATATTGTCAAAAACCGGGGTTTTTTTTATACCAAATCCATCACAGAGTAGGCAAAGGAAGTTAAATTAATGACTAAGTAGACCACGTTTTGTCGACAACATCAGCGCTCATGTTAGCTTAGCTACAATCCCTCTACCACATTCTCAATGTAAATCACAACCATATTTAACAAGTTGGCAACTGTGAAACTAGATCTTGTATGTCGCCGCTGATATACACTTTCAAACGAATCGTCTGTGTTTACTGTTCGAGGCATTATAATCACAAAATGTGCGATTTATTCATTCACAATTTAAGGATTCACAAACCTTCCTTCTTCGCCTTCGGTGCCATGTTGAGAAAGGAAGAGCAGGTGGGGTTTCCTACAGTATAATGCAAGGGCGAGATCTCACAGCATTGTCGCGATATCACAAAGTGAGCTAATGGTAGCGCCCTCTTTTATCACATGCAGGTGCCTGACTCAATAAATTAGAATGTAGAGAAGTAAATTTATTTCTGTAATTAAATTTAATTACTAAAACTTTATTATGGCTTACAGCAAATAGAAACTCAAAGATTTACATTCTCAATTTTTTTAATATTTCATACTACGAATAAAACAGAATTTTTAAAAATGAGACCTGTTTGCATGTCCAGTATAAGCTCTCATTACATGGTCAGAGCTCCTTCTACACTAATCACAGCATCAATGCAACCTGTCATGGAGATGATCAATCTGTGACTGCTGTGGGCAGGAAACAGTCAGACAGGCACTTTGTTAAAGCAGCCTGTCACATTTTTCCCATTTCTTTAGTTGAATTGATACAAACCTAATATGTCTTCCTTGGATTTAAATTGTTCTCACTCGTTTTCTTAAGCACACACAGATGCTGCACACTGTGACAACCGGGCATAAAATGACTGAGAAAAATAACTGGCAAAATCCAAAATAAAGGATTAAATGACCTCCAGAAACCAAAAGGGAGAGTTGGAATTAAATTTGGAAGGAGGGTTAGAAGGTGGATTAGAGGGAACCCTCCTTTCAGCTCATCTTTCAATTTTCTATTCAATTCTCCGTCTAATCCTCCTTCCAACACTAATTCCAAATCTCATTCCAGCCTTACTTCCAACTCTTAATTGCCACCATCCTTTCAGCCCTCCTTGTTTAACATAAGGCATCTTATATTTTTAATTATTTCACAAATTTAATTAAAATCATGAAACTCAAAAAAGGTTCACTGTGGGCTTTGCTTCATAACCTTCCCATGGTTCTTTTGCTTATGCAAATTTTTCGGAAACGCTTTTTCCTTCCACTTTACCTTCCTGGAATATAGATTGACGCGGTACTCTAACCAGCTTTTCAGCAACAGCACTTGTAACTTTATTAAAAGTTTTAATTATCTGTAAACCATAATAATCTAAAGTCAAAGAAAAGTTGTAAGCATATTACTCTTTGCAATCTAGATTTCATTTTTTGAAGTCAGTTACTGAAATAAATTGCATTTTCAATGATATTCTAATTTACTGCAACAAATCTGTAAACGCAAACACCAAATGGCACATTTCCTGATCATGTTGATAAGACAGAGGTTTTTAATGACAAAATGGATGAACAAATAAAAGGCTGCAAAATGACAAAGTATAAAAGGTTTTTCTTTATTTTGATTATAAAATCCATAACTGTGAAACCATTAAACAGAATGTTCATGAAAATAAAGTCCACTATAACACAGAACCACCATCCTCTTGTCCTTTTGTAAATTTTTCATCTGTTTTTCCTGATTTAAAAAAAGACAAAGAACATTATTATTACATGCAGCTCTTATATAGTTAGTCCTGAAGTTTTAATATTACTCACAAGTCATTTAATGTTTTCCTATAAGCATTTTTGATGAAAGTGATTAAGTTATTTGAACTCTAAGGTGTTCATGAACTACTCTTCAACAAGCAACCGGTGAAGCCCGTGCTTACTTTTTTAACTTGGCTCCTGCTAATTTTGATCCTCCTTTCTGAATTGCTGCTTTGGGTTTTCCTTTTTTCTGTCCTGCTTTTTGAACTTTTCCTTTTGTCTTCTTCTTCTTGCCCTGCTGTTGCACTGTCTGAGGCCCGTTTTCTCCTTTCTGTTTGCTGTTTGACCCTTTCTTTTTCTCAGCTTTGACTTTCTTCTTCATGAGGAAGCGAGGGGTTGTGCAAATGGTGCTCCTACTGGGAGGTTTCTTCTCAAGTCTTCGCCTTACTTTGCTGAAAGAAAAAAAAAATATCCAAAGTATGATGATCAAAACTTAAAACAGTCAGGGGTTCCCTGCAGGCAGTACTTTGTGTAATTGATATACAGCTTGGCTTGGTTATAATCACAAATCTCACTTACCTGTGGATTTTTTTTAAGCCAATCATGTAGTCCGGCACAGGGCACCCAGCTTGTTTTATAACATTAGCAATGCTGTTCAGATGAGAAAAACATATACATGTTAGAAAAGAAAATAAAAAAAAAAGGGAAAACAGCTTTCATCTTGCCAATCCTCCATAACAGCTTAGGTTACAGAATGTACACAACATTCCCTCCTGGTTATTCGAACCTAATTGGTTTATTTTGTACCTGCGCAACAATGGTTTGTCATTTTCTGTAAAGAAAGTGATGGCCTTCCCTTGATGTCCAGCTCTACCTGTACGGCCTGAGGGATAGACAGAGATTCATGAAAAAGAACACAAGAATGAAAAAGCATTTAATAAATTCTACATAATTTACACTGCCACAAAATACTCGACTAATGTGGTAACTTTAGACAAAGTCAACTAAGTAAACATTGCTGAACAGTAGTCCTCCAATGAACCCACCGATTCTGTGAATGTACTCCACGGCGCTGGTGGGGAAGTCGTAATTCAGCACCAGGTTCACTCCTTTGAAGTCGATTCCTCTGGCGAGCAGAGCCGTGCAGATCAGCACCCAAATCTTCCCGGAGCGAAAGCTGTTCACCACGTTGTCCCTCTGAAACAGCAGCCAGTCAGGACGCCATGAACCATGCAGGGCTTCCATATTTTTTTTCAATTGTATTTATAGTATTTTCATTTATCATGATAAATGATAAATGAAAATCACTAATAAATTCTTTATGATCATGTTTACCATCCTGAAAAACTCTAAAATATACTTGAATTGTTACTTTTACTATTTTTCCCTGACTCTTAGATCCATGAGAGCATCAAACAATAATATCTTTAAAAATATGATCAAATGCAGTTATTGTTTGCTGCTTAGCTGTAAAGTAACACTACTTTATGTTGCTGGAGTCCTGCAGCAGCCTGTTTAATAAAAGCCAAGTTCTTTCCAGGAGAAGAATTTCTATTTATAGTAATGAAAAAATAAATAAAAATAACAGAACAAATATTTAAGGAGAAGGATGGAAAGATAGACAAACTCATGGATGAATGGATGGGCAGCTAATTGAGAATGAAATGATCGAATAACAGATGGCTAGACAGTAAGAATGTGTTTCTTTCTACCTGCTGCTGTGTTCGTTCTGCGTGGATCACGTCAACATTGATCCCTTCATACACCAACTCGTGGAAAAGCTCCCTAGCTCGCTCTATGGACTGAACGAACACCAGCATGGGAGGCAGGAAACCCTGGAGCACAAAAAGGAAAACATGCTTCACTCCACCAACAAAAAGGTTCAAAAATACAAAAAAGCACTCCTTACTTTTTTGATGATGTCCCTCATGGCCACAAGTTTCCCATTCTCCTCCCCGACAAACAGCAGCTCCTGTTCCACCGTCTCCACCGCTGTATTTCTGAACATTTTTACAGCATTATTATCTTAAAACACAAAGAGGTATTCAGTTCTACTGGCAGAGCGCTACCTGTGTCCGATGTTGACAGAAACCAAGTTGTCGAGGTTCAGGCGGCACCACTTTTCCACCTCCGGCGTGCAGGTGGCGCTGAAGAAAGCCCTGCGCACCTTGGCGTTAGAACATGCCAGAAAAATGGTCGCCAGCTGCTCCCTGAAGCCCGACTTCCCATCCTCGAAAAGCTTATCGGACTCATCCACAACCAGCCACTCCACACTGAAAAACAAGAGATGCGTCTGGAGTGAAAGACAGATGTTAAATTAACAAAATGAGAAGTGTGATAAATAATACCTGCTCAGATTGATTCCTGGAGGATCCTGATTGAGAAGGTAGATCAGTCTGCTGGGAGTGCTGACGAGTATGTCTGCACAAAAAAAAACAAAAAAAAAAACACAAAACAAATTCACAGGATTTAATAAGAAACAAAAATGAAAGATCTCAATATTTCCAAAAGTCAACATTTGCGACCACTCACCATATTTTTTATTTGACTGTGGACCGTACTTCTTAGCTGCCAGGGAAGCTTTATCGATGATATGAACTCTAAAGCCGACGCCGTCTGACAGGCGCAGCAGCTCTCTGTAGGTCTGAACACAACACAACAAAGCTGAGCGCTAACATGGAAAGAGTACCTACAAAAAGAGCGCACATCTGTAACAATACCACAGTAAAGCACGCAATAACCAGGCAACATGTGCTAACTAAAACTCAAACTAAAACTTTATTAAAGCTGCTTTTGGTTCAATTTAATCATTGAGTCTACTTGAGCTCCCCGTAGGAATTTTCTCTGTATTAGTATCCTTCAGTTAAAGCCATAGTTTTGAAGAGAGTCTAGAAAGGATCAAATGAAACTCATTTGATCCACTTGTGACCCACAAGTGGATCTTGTGGATCACAAGAAGATCCACAAGATCCACTGTATATTAACCTAAAAATTAAATCTTAGATGTAAGATGAAGTTAAAGTTCTGCTTCAGATTTAATAAAGCTGCTTTTTGTTTAACATTCAACAAGATAAAATAAACTATTAAACAAGTAAACTTAAATTTCAGCATATTCTTCCTCTACAAGTGAAATATCTAAAGCATTGTGAGCACTAACTGCAACCAATAATTGATCGATAACAGATATTTGATAAATCCACAGTCGACACTAGAAAGAAGTGAATTCCACAAAAATAAGGTCTGAAACAAGCCTGTTGCGATAAGCAATTGATTCATTAATCGCATGATGAATTAAAATGAGTTCAATAATTTCCATTTTGATTTTTCCATTAATTTAATTTACAGAGCTCATAATCCATTTTGCACATGGTTTCAGTTGTGTGTAGTTTTTATTTCCTTTTATTGTCTTTGTTTCTGTGTTATTTTGGATATATAAACTATCTTCCAGTTTCAGTCTGGAGTGTTCTGTACAAAATTAAAAGTGTCTTAGTCTTTGAGACAATTAACTTGCATTATTATGCTATTATCAATATAATGCTTGAAAATGGTCTCAAAACAATAATATTATTGTTTACAGCAATAATTTCAGAGACAATTTATCATCCAGTAAATTTTGTTATCCTGACTGGGGTAGAAACAATCTGTCTGTGTACCTGGCTGGCCAGTTCTCTGGTCGGGGAGATGACCAGAGCCCTGAAGCCCAGGTTTGCAGGCTGCTGCAAGTGGGCAAGCAGCGGAAGAGAGAAGGCCAAAGTCTTTCCAGATCCGGTCGGAGCGCACGCTAACAGCTCCCGAGCCTAAAAGAGAAACCAGACCAGCAGAAATAATCTCAAATAAATAAAAACTGAGATCCGTGCTCTGATTGGCCAATCGCAAAGTATTTTAACTCACATGCATCATGAGCGGTATGGCCTGCATCTGTATCGGCGTTGGCGTGTTCAGTCCTGCATCCTTGAGGTTCTGAAGAATGCGCGGGTTGAGATGATACTCGGACTGAAGCTCCTCAAACGAGCAAACCGGGTCGGGCACATCGCAGCCATGGACGTTTATACGGTGCTGCGCGCGAATGCGATTCACCTTAAAGCCAAACCCAGAGAGAAAAAAAAAGCCTTAAGGAGTGTAGAGTTTTCCTGGACATCCAATTTATACAAAAACAGACAAAAATCTCCTTCTAGGGATTTCAGTGAGAGGAGACCTTTTCCTGATGAAGATGCTTCAGCCTCTTGAGCGAGAATTTCTCCGTCCCATCCTTCTGTACGTTTTGGATCTTTCTGTCCAATGAGGAAGTCCAGGCGATGCCACCTGTCTGGGTCTCAGTCAGTGGTTCACCACTACCTGGAGTTAAAAACAGAGAAGAGAGTTTACACTCTGAAAAATGAACTTTACACGATACAATTTGCACCTACAGTAAGGCAAGCTGCTACAAGCATTACGTCACATTTGTCATTTAAAATCAGATCTCTCGGTCAAATTGATGGACACTTTTGATACAGACAGACTGTATCTATCCTTCACAGAAGCTCTCCATCCAATATGACTGATGTTGAGCTCTTTTACAAAGAAGAATGGACAAAACTTTTAATCTCTAGAAGTACAAAGCTGGTAAAAAACAAACAAACAAACAAAAAAAAACGTACTTCTGTAGCTGTATGTAACTATAAATAGTTTTTAATTGATTCACAATTAAAAACTATTTCTTGTCAATCGAATATTGCCACTTCTAAAATATAAAACAACAACAAAAAAAATCCTGAGAAACAAACATGGATTCTGCGTCCTTTACCGTCCTCCTCCATCCGGCTGCTTTCCGTCTTCTTGCTTTTTTGTCTCACTTCTCCCGGTCGCTCTTTGCGCTTTCTTTTGCCTCCTACTTCAGAGTCTCCACTTTCGATGCCCTCCTCATCCGCTCTCTGGGTCCAGTTCTGGGCTCCATTAGCTGCTCCTGTGCCGAAGTAGTTGATCGCAGACAGGGAATCCAGCGACGTTTCTCCGCCCTGAGACCTGGCCACCTACACAATGGGTCAGATGTACCACTGAACATATGCAGGTTCTGACGTTACCATAGTGGCTTGTATAATAATACCACAACTAATCATCAAAAGGGAAGAGAAACCAGAGAAGCAACAGATATCACTGCTAGCCAACATGAGCAGCGACTATTAGTGTTAGCTACTACTTCCGCCGAGAATTGTTATCGAGAGTACCTTAAACCGAGCAGCATCTTGACCAAATCTCTTTAAGTCAAATTTAGCCCCGGCTCCGAGTTTCCTGAACAGCTCGAATGTGTCCATTGGTGTGGCACCAACGTGGTCTGTGAAAGAGCCACGCAAAGACAATCAACATCCGGTTCATACGCATTCCAGACTCTACTTCCCCCTGGTGGCCACTGCTGGTACTACACACGTGGTTTAGAAGTTTTCCGTCAAACATTTCTGCTTTGGTTCTTTTATGGTGGTACTTTGAATTAATTATTGATTTCTGCGAAGACTGATCAGATGAAACGCAACAATTAATACACATTTTTTTTATTTAACCTTTATAAAAACCAGGATAAAAACCCACTGGGATTAAAAACCTCTTTTTCAAGGGAATCCTGGCCTGAGAGGCAGCAACAAATACAACACACACAAAAAAATACAGTTAAAAGAAATGTCAAGCTATAAACAACAAGTACATGTAATTGAATCGGCATCAAAAACTTTTAGTTTGCGTGTTACCACATTGTGGGGCAAACACAAACTTTTGGTGGCAAGCTGATGGCAAGATGTGTTGAAAAATTTGACATTCTCCAGAAAGTATCAGAAGAGCTGGGTTAAACATATTGTTCCCCAGCTCTTTGTAAATTTAAGAAAAGACTATTTTCCCTGAAAAAAATCCTGCCATAATGAAAGTATCCTCTAAGAGCAACTTACCCCAACAATCCAGGAGACATTTAGTGATGTACATTGTACTTTTCACCATTAAAGGCACCATTTCAAAACACAAAACTTAGTTTGGATCTTAATCCCATTAGATAGGGGGTGCCATAATACACATAAACACTACAGCTTTTAAAATGTTATTTATAAAAAATAAAATTGAAAAACTACCCTTCACCTTCCACCTCATAATATATTTTAAAATACACATACACAAATGGCTACGTCAATAAGTTCAAGGGGTTTGAATACTTTTGCAAGGCACTGCAGTTTTGTGACAGAAGAAAAATTTGGAAGAATCAGAAAAACAACAACAAAGGTATCAATCTACTTTCAGACAGCCAAAATCATGCAATTATACAAGAGATGTAAAATATATCTGTACACTCAGTCATATATCTAGCCAAAGACAGTGTAGTGTGGTTCATATAGGTGTGTGCAATACTGGGAACTCTGGTATTAACCGAAATCAAGAAAATACAAGGCTAGTATTGCAGATACAAATACTAATGTTTCCAAAAAGTGTCATTGAATAATTTGGTGACTTGACTTCAGTTAGTCAATTATGACTATGATCAAATACAGGTCAAAGATTTTAGGCAAGTGCAAGTGTTTATTTTATTAACTGAAAGCAATGTAGCAGTATAGAAATCAAAGGGATGATGAAAAATAAAATAACCTGCACATAACCTAAATAGTAACGCTATTTTTACTTCAGATGTTGGCACAAAAGGATTGTTATTTTCAACCATATTTATATTTCAGGTTTACATGAGTATATTTTTGAGTTACAGTGAGGCTTTTTTCACCTGCCAGAGACCCCGTCTCTGAGTTGGGGGTCAGGCTTGAGGATCTTCTCCTCCCTCAACTTTTTGAGGGAACTCAGTAAATTAAACTTTACTGAGTTTAAAGTAAAGTTTAATTTACTTTAAACTCAGGTTAAAGTAAATTTCTAAAACTCCTCACATATCTTCAACAGATCCTCGAGGAAATTAACCACCACATCCTTCTCCTGCTCCCCTCCCTCCTCTTCAATCTTCAGGCTCTTAAGTCTGACAAGAGTCTCCTGGAGTCGACCCAGTCTTTGCTGCAGTTGTCCACTCTCCTCCCCAGAGTTCCTCTCTTCTCCTGCTTCCTCTTCTCCTCCTGTTTTTCCTTCTCCTTCCTCCGCTTTAATATACTTGATTAAATGCTCCCTGATGCCCGTGCCCTCCTCACCGGCCAACAACGCGCTGAGTTCAGGCATGTCCTGCAGCGTGCAGAGGCTGAGCAGGTGCAGCAGAGCCTCAGAGAGCGTGTGTCGCAGACTGGCACTGTAGCGGTACTCCAGAAAGTCGACCGCGTCTTCGCTGTTTTCCAGGGCTGTGGCCAGAGAGCGCCACACGCAACTGAAGCGCTTCGTGTCACCGTAGCAGCTGCGCTGGGCTGGCACCGCGAGGGCGGCGGCCGACTTGATGCGGACTTTGAAGTTTTTGCAGGAGGTGACCACATGGCAGAGGGCGGAGAAGGCATCCTGAGACCATGGAGCCGTCTCTGTCATAAAGAAACAATGGCCAGCTGTAATGTTTGACATCAGCAAAATCCAACAACTAAAAGATGGAAAGTTATTTCAGAATGAGTTGTTTTTTTAAGGACGTCTTGTCACTTTAAATCCAAGTCAGCTTCTGCTAGACACGCCCCCCCAACTCAACATTTCAGCAAGTTTCAGCAGATGAAAATTGCTGAAAACAGACACGTAATTATACAACCATTTCTTTGAAAAGCAGAAATGGAGCCTCCTGCACATCCAACAGGAATATAGCAAGTGATTTCTGATTGGTAAGTTAACAACCAAACGTGCCGGAGCTCTGCTTGGGTTGCTAGGTGACAGTCTGGGATCGCTGAGGTTGCTAGGTAACGGCGCAGTGCACCTTGTTGTGACTCTACAAAGAAGGTTTTTGAAACGGTTTGTTTTCCAGACACCAAAAAACATTAACCTATTGCCAAAAAACATTTAAGTGTTTTTTTTTAAAATGCCTGGACAGTTTTTAGAAGCAGTCGAGGCCCAACTGAAAATATAAAAACAGGCAGAGAGTGAATTTTGCATAATATTCACTTGAATCTCTAGACTCTTAAGAGAAAATTTAAAAAAAAAAAATTTACCAAGCGGCAGGGAGGAATTTCTGAACGCATTTCCCAGTGCATAACAGGCATTCCACCTGACTTTCATAGCTGCTTCCGATTGGACGGTTTTGACCAGAGCACGAACCGCGTCTTCCAGAGGGCGTTGGAAAACAGGCCGAGTCATCTGACTGTGACGCAGGAAATGAAGCAGATTTCCAAGTGCTCGCACTGCATTGCACTTCACCTGGAGGGTTAGAGGAGAAGAAAACAAGGTAACATATTAGTTTGAACACGTTGCCCTCAGGAGATCTGGGGTTACTACTGTAAATCTGAGTGAATGTGTTTCTTTTTTCTTTTCACCTTGTCTCTGTCTGCAGTTGCTCGAGTTGCTGCCTGCAGCATCTTCAGCAGAAGCATGTCGGACAATTCTTCCTGGAAATCCACACCTACATTCTGCCTGAAGATAGAGAAAGATACAGATCAGGTCCAGACGTTTACAGTCATTATTGCCATGAAGGTAATTAATTCTCAGTTTTTAATGATGAATTTAAAGTGTTTTTTAGTCAGGATGGAATTATGATACAACAAACAAAAAGAATTTGATGCAGAAGTTCAATTCTTGATAGATTTTCTGTATTGGGTCAAAGTTATACATGTAGATGATATATTATTAGTTTAAATTCCCCTTTGCAACTTGCATCTCAACTTCACATTTTCTGCAGCCCTCAACAAATTTCTTGTACACTTTTGGCTGGTTGTTTGACCACTGTACCAGGGATAGAGTACAGAGTTTGTTTAATTTGGTTGATTTTCTGGCATTGATCAGGATTTGAATTATAAATAAAATGTTTATACAGTTGCGGTTCCAAACCAATCGATTCCAAAATCTGTTTTATTAAGTGTTCAGTTGAAATATCCAGTAATGTCCACCTTTAAGTATGATGCTCCTGATTTAAGAGGAAGTTCCAGACGTTTCACCCTATTCTCTCTACTTTATGAACCCAAGCAGTCTTACATATTAATGATAAGTGTGTCTGTGAGGTTTCCCAAAGACCACGCAGCTTTTGCACGGACGTTTGTAGATCGGTCATCAAGGGCAGCGAGAATAATGTTCGCAGTGTCAGCCACAAACATCACATCCTGAGAGAAGAATATAACAAGAGAATATCTGAAAACATTCAGATGACTGTTTTTCCTAACAGCACAGATGCTGATCTTCACTGATTACTTGCCTCTCTCAAACAAGGGAACAGAATGTAAACTCCCAAAGCCCTGACGGCTGCAGTCTTCACCAGATAGTTCTCAATGTAGGTCAGGCCCAGCAGGACGGTGATACACATCAGCTGGGTTTTATCCTGAAAAACAAGATTACAAATATAACTGGAGGAATTTAAATTTTCTCTTCAGAAAATTAGAAAGTGATCAAAGGAGAAACTCACAGGCAGCTGAGCGAAGGCCTGTGGCAGGATGGAGGCGAGCGTGTCGCAGGCGCTTGCCTGTAGCGTGGGATGTTGTTCGTTTTGTAGTGCTGCATTTAGTGGCCCACTCAACACTTCTAACCAAAACTCCACCACCTACAAGCAGGAAACATTGATTGATTAATAATCAACTGGAGTATACAGACTCAAACAAAACTGAAAAAACATCAAACTCAGAGCAGTAATTAAGCCAAAATTGTATAAAATGTGGACATTTTTCATCCAAGATAAAAAAAAACAGCCTTGTTTGTCAATATGTTTTGCTCAAAACTCCTCAAGCGGCATAGTTTTAGCTTCACCCAGTTCAAATTAACTAAAGGAATGCTATGTTATTGCATTTTAAAATTGTATTATTTAAAAAAGGATCTGAATTGTTTATTTGCATTTTAATGCATCTCTGGTATTACATAAAAAGGCTTGATGAAAAATATGTTAATAATCGATTAATAAGATAATAGTTGCAGCCCGAGACCGTAGCAAAGTTCTTACCTGGTTCACAGGAACCTTAGAGCTTTCAGGAACACTGTTCTCAGCTCTGTGCTGTTGGATTATTCCTGCACCAAACTCTTCAAGTAGCTAAAAATACACAACAAAACCGCAAAGGTCCTTTGCTTATTGTAGTTTTGTGACCACGTGGAATGCTTGCAGCTGAGGAAGGCAGCTTTACCTTTGAACTGTGTAGCTGTATGGAGGGGTCTGTCTCCTCGAGGCACCGAACGCTCACCTGCCCGATCTCATACAGGCTTGATTGAGCAAGAGGGAAATAACCACGTACCAGATGGGACAAAACCTGAAAGAAAAAAAAAAACATGTCTTGAGAAATGCCTCTTTAGAGCGTTTACAAGTTGTTTCCATAACCTTTACCTGTAGAGCTTCTAGTCGAACTGGAGAGGGCTCTAAAGCAGCACCCCCTCCAGCTCCCTCAATGTCTGACTGCTCCTCTCTGGGCTGAGTCACCAGAGAAACACACAGCTTCAGCAGCCACGGTGACGACTTCTCCTCCTCTCTTGGAGTGTGAGGAAGCTGAGGGGAATGTGTGCTTGAGTTTTGTTGGGAGAATGCTGCTGGTGTCCGAGCAGGCGAGGCCGCTCCGTTCCTGTGTCTCCAGCTGAGAGCAGAGTCCTGCGGTGTTACCGAGCCGGAAATGCTGCTACCGCCGAGGTTTTCTGGCTGCTGGAGGAGAAGCTGCACCTCAGGGAGGGGGGCCTGAGCCATTACTATCGCCCCGTACAGTCTCAGCACAGACCCGCGTACAGTCACATCTGTAGACAGAGTATTCCTACAGTCAGAGAGAAACTTTACAAAGCCAGATAGGTCATTGAGATGAGGTGCAGACCTCTGTGGCGCACATAAGAACGAATCTGTTTCCAGAGCTGGCTCAGCAGGCCAGGTCTGAGGCGATGATAGGGAGCGTTGGCCACCAGGAACGCCAGGCACTAACAGACAGAAGAGGAGATACACCGTGACTGCAGCACTGTCTCCGTCACATATGTTTTCCTTCAGCACAAACTAACATTATTTTGGTCAATTTTATTATTCAAAGGCTGAGTTATGGTCATTTTCATCATAAATGAAGTATCCAAGAGTTTTGTTGTCTTCACTGCTTCACCACTGCTTCACCCCCACAGCTAACAGAACAATGCTGCAGACGGCCATTGTCTTCCAGTCCACAAGTGGTAAACACAATATCTTTGATGTTAGTCAATACAATGTGACTCGCCCATGTGATGCAGTGTAGTATGAATGTAATTCAATCCCCCATTTGGAAAAAGGGAGAGACTCTGTGCCACTATATATATGGTGTAATACATTTAAATAAATAAATTCCTGCTGTGTGTTATTTCTCCCTCTGAAGAGCAGCAGTCTAGGATTGTAGGCAGCTAATTTGTGATTAGCACTCTGAGGTTATCATCATGCACTCAGCTTGTGGTCTATGACCAGATTCTTTACTATTTTTAATATTACAATAAACAATGATCATGTTAAATACTTTAATTTCAAGGTGTGTTAATTCAGGCATAATTCAGCCAAACAAAAAGTAGTATGTCAAGCTATTGTGACATAAAATCAATAATTCTCCCTCTTGAATTAAAATTCTTTTAAAAAGAGTCTGGGGAGCAAATTGTGATATTTTTCAGTTTAATTTGTTTATTTTATTTACGCATGTTACTGGAAAGCATTCTTTTTAGTGCATGTTAATATTTATATGCTTTGACTGTGAAGGACTTCACCCTAGTTAGTTTTTAAATGTGCTACTTACATAAAATTTGAAAATTTATGCAAAAATGGAAATGCTTAAAACAATTTTAACTGTTTGTTTTAAGACGCAATGGTTACACTTGATACGAATTACACAAATTGTTTTCTCAACTTTTTCATGTCAAAAATAATATTTCAGATAAAGATGAATTTCTTGGAAACATATCAAGTTAACTGTATCTAAAATGAAAGATGGTTGGAACAAAAGTCTTACAAGATTAATTCTGAATATCTAACATAGGTGCAACTATTTAAAATAGATAAATGGGTGGTTTTCATTTCCAGTAAGAGTTTGCTTTTAATAGCTTTATTTATTTTTAATGAATTACACTGACAATGTATTTAAACTTAAAAAAAAAAAAAAAATATATA
>CAEFZX010024544.1:0-20769 GCA_903066825.1 Alfaro cultratus
ATTACCAATTCTCCCAATCAGTCCATCACCATGATTGAAAATAAATCCTAGAGGAAACCCTGTCATGTACAATTTTGACTTAACAAATTTGAATCTGAGCATGCAAATGTTTTAAATGTAGTCTGTGTCTGAATCTTTTCATTTGCAATTCAAATGCGCCTTTTAAGGCCTTAAAATAATATATTCATGCCAATGGTGACTACATTGAAACATTTCACCAGTACCGCAGGCGTTTTTAAACTGTAAATATGACATACACGGCGTAGATTTAACGACATCCAGAAATCTCTTGGAGTATGTGAGAGCGTGTGAAGGTGAGGTGTGTCTTCCAGGGCTTTGCAGTGAGGAAGCCACTCCAGCTGGATGACTTGATTAGAGGACCAATGAGAGTGGAGCTCGTCAGTAAACGAGCCTGTAACAGGATTAAAAGTCATCTGCTCCAGCTCTACCAGCCAATGGTTGTTACCCCGCAAAACCCCAGCAGTACCTGCTCCAAAGATCACTCAGCCAATCATATATACATATAAAGCAAAACAACTTTGAGTCAAACCCTTTCTTTTTTTTCTTTTTTTTTTCTTAATTTCAGTTCATAATTATTCTCATGTGTAATTTAATTTTTCTTCCCTACAACTGTGAATTTGACCAAGTCTCTCCAGCCTGTCTGTGTTCATTTTCTGCCTCCATGTCAACATGCAGACCTGCTAATGTCAACACTGGCTTTTTTGGCGCCCTCTGCTGTCCCCTCTGTGTCACTACATCAACAGTCGGTCGTGACAGACAAGTAAAAGAAAAAACAACAACAAAAAAAAAGAGAATCCCTTCACCTCTGTTTACTTCTCGTCTCTGCGTTTGCATTCATCTGTCATCACTTTAAATTGATCTCACTGTGCATGCTTTATGCTGTAGGTGGGCTTCCCCCCCGCCCCGCTGTTGTACCTCTCATGTTCCATCAATACATCAATGTTAAACTTCATCACTCTGGAAAAGAGAGGACAGGCTTCATAAGTGGAATAATTTCTGAAAGGGCTTATTTATGTCACAACTGTGTTTTCAGTAAAGTCAAATGGTTCAGTGCTCTCTTTCCCTCATGTGGTGCAGTCTGGCACAATACAGCATTATTATGACATGAAGGTAAAGTGTTTTTTTTTTTGGTTTGTTTGTTTTGGGAGAACAAATGGCTGTGATGTTTCACTTGGTGCTGACGTTTATCTGTTGTCTCTTTCTCCCTTCCTGCTCCTCGCCATTTTTTTTCTCTCTCCTGTCCCTTCCCATGAAGCTTTCTCTCAAGCTGGTAAGCATGACCGTATAACTGCACGTCCCAGTAGAGGCATGACCGAAGCACGCATGTCACCTCCCCCGCCCTGTAACAATTTAATAATTTACGTTTTGTTGTGCACCTTTTGTTTTTGCTTTGAATATGAGTTAATTGTGAAATTAATTTGCAGCGACATAACAGTGAACCTGAAATTTATGTCATCTGTGTGCTATTTTTTTTGTCGTTTTTGTGCTTTTTTGTTTTGTTTACGTTGTGGTTGTGTTCTCGTCCTGTCTCTCCCGAAACGTGTGTCTGTGGTGCAGATCACACTCAATTCCCACGTCCGGAGTCTCATTGAGGTGATCACATTTACTCTGTGTTTTTACCCATTAGTCTGCCCCTGTAATCCTCACTGTCTGGAGCAAATTGCTAGATCTCCGTAACAAGTACTAATCCGACTGAAATTAGAAGGTGTCGTCTCATGTTCTCACACTGCATGCCGGTACTTTTGTAGTATTTTGTTTCTAACACAAGAAACCTCATCTGGTGGGCATGCTTATGAAGAAAATCAACTTGATTATAATATTTCTGCGAATGAGATGCTATTTTCTTGGCTTAATAAAGCAGTTTTGGGAAATACTTTTTCATTTCTAAATAAAAAAGGAAAGAAATCAGTTCTATCCATATATTTAGTATATAGAAAATTGAGTCTCTTGCTATCTTCTTTGTCTACTGTCCTTAGTCTCACTTTTAACGTCTTTAGGACAATGCTTCCCATTTGAAAATGGAACGAATATAGCACAATGCCACACTTGCAAAGACAAGTCACTCCAGACAAGAAGCACAGATACAGGGAAGTTAGTCGGAATTGATGGAACTAAATTCATTGCAAACCCGAAAGAAAAACCCGTTTCAAGGCCTCAAAAGACCTTAAACTGAGGCGGAGGGTTACCTAATTGCCACAATAGTATTTTTATATTAAAATGACCTATTTGAAGGCCAGACGTAAATCCGATCGGGAATATTTCACAAGACAGTTATTCTGCTATTTTCTAGATGGACTAAAGTGGTCGAGTTTTGCCCACAAAAACTAACAAAATAGTAAAACCAAAGCATGATTACGCAAACCTTTGACTAAGGGGTAACAGACAAACCACACTCTTCAGAGTTTTATTAGGTCAATGGTTATTCAAACTTAAACTACCCCCGATGTCACAACTATCATTTTAATGTAATGACTTCCCCTATTTTGCTAATGGGACAAGTCCCATAATTGTCCCATTAGCAATTATGGGCATACATGCGTCCATTCAAATTCAGGACACCTGTATGCTACAATGTGACCCTGGGGAGCTGTGAGTGTTTTGTACAACAAGACTATCGAAAAGAAAATGTATTTCCCAAAAAATGTTACCTCTTCCTTTAGGCTGACTTCAAAAGGGAATCCAGTTTCTGTGAATGCTTTGGGTTGTTTGATTTCATGCAGAATGATCTAATCAACAGATTCAGTCCAAAGAAAATGTAAAATCGCCAAATGTCTCTTTAGAATTAGCAGATAGAGTTAAATCATATCTTAGCATTTTCATCCTTAAGATTTGTGAGCTCTAATCCATGAAGACGCATGGCGTCCCTGCATGATGACTGACGGATGTTTGTTATGTTGCATGCCGGGTTAAGTGTTGCATGGTGATACGGGGAGGAAGGGTAAGGTTCCCGTATTGCTCTAGCTGCTGTAACCGACCTCCAGTGTGTAGCTCCAGCTGCCTCAGAGAGACCCACCACAAGCCTTCACCTCTTCAGTCTACACTGACTCAACAGTGACAGAATTATTGAGCGCTTGTGCAACCCACCTTTCCTTATAGGACACTTCTGAGTCTTACTTTATAACATTTTACAGAGAAACAGAACTTCAGCTATTCCTCTGTAGAGGATGTTAAATTGTTCGATCCACCTGCATCTTTATCTTCTCTTCCCCTTAGTCTTCCTGGCCTAAGCCACTAGTCTTCAACCTGTGGCTCTATAGGCCCCAAGTGGCTCATTGGGTCTTCCACAATGGCTCTTAACTTTAGCTTGAATTTATACAGAATCAATTCATGAAATGAATGTTGCAAAATATAGATTTAATAACAAATGCTGATTTTATTTGTTTTTTATGTAATAAATAGATTTTCCATGACATAATGACACTACAAATACTGGTGATATTTATTTTAAATCTAGTCTTTTCTTGTCATCAAGTTGGAAACTGTGCTTTCTTTCATTTTTCATATATTTCACCATCCGACATAAGTATTCTTTTCTGCAAATGTGTTTTTATTTCTTTTTAGATAGATAGAAAATTAGGTTCTTTTAAAAATGATGACAAATTTTCTGAAATTGATAGTTATCAAAAATATAAGTTGTCTTTAAAAAAAGAGGTCTTTTAATTAATGAAAGGTTAAATAATCTAAAGCAGAGAACATGCCATTATAAAAAAATTCCCCAGTATTTATATTGTTTTATTTTGTAATGTTTTATTAGCTTTATATATATATATATATATATATATATATATATAGAGAGAGAGAGAGAGAGAGAGAGAAAGAGAGAGAGAGAGATTTTGATTGTGGATCAAAATCAATCTATCCAGAACAGTTTGACTGAATGTTATCCATTGTGACTCATTCAGCAGCAAAAAATAAAATAATAATACAGACTGGAAACAATCATAAAACCTTCTACACTCCCTTAAACTCCACATCAGGAGCATTCGGTCTCGTCAGAGAGCAATCACAAAGTTTGAAACCCATTAGCCAACTCACACTTTCCGGCACATTCTCACAAAGTGCTAGATTAGAAGTGGCGACTGAACAGGTGAAAGGCCTCAAAAGCCTTTACATAGGCAAACATCTAATTTTTAGTTCTCAATGTGTTAAAGAGCGGCTGCAGTATGTCCTTTTACCGAGCCGTGTAACTGGACCAGAACTTAAAAGCGTTGCCTTTTCTGGGGTTTGGTAAATGGACACACTGCATCTGTCTAAACAAGGTTACTCTGGAAACAGCAGCTCACAAATAGTAGACTGCCAATTTTTTGAAGTTCTTACAAAAGATTTGTTATGAGATTTTATGTCCCCTTATCTTTTTGTCCCCCTTTTTTTCCTGCTTCTTCTTGTCTTTTAGGGATCTGGACCAGAGGATTTCAGTCATCTGCCACCAGAGCAAAGGAGGAAGAAGCTGCAGGGCAAGATTGACGACCTCAATAAAGATATTCACAAAGAGATGGACCAGAGGTTTTTGTTTTAAATTAAAAAAAAACAAAACATATTGGAATTTTGAGTCTTTTAACCGTGCAGCAATGACTTCGATTTGCTTCCTCCTTCCCAGGGATGCACTGACCAAGATGAAAGATGTATACATAAAGAACCCCCAGATGGGCGACCCGGCCAGTGTGGACCCCCGGCTGACGGAAATAGGCCAGAACATCGATAAGCTTCAGGCTGAAGTGCAGAAGTTTGAGGTTAGTCCAGAGCCAGATCTCAGCTCTCTTTAGTGTTAATGTTGGTGGAGCAAGGATGTTTGTACATTCAGAGCAGTAAAAAATGAGGCGCTAAAGCTGGTTTCGGTCCAAATGCTAACCCTGTCCATATATGCAGACTGAGCGGTCGGCAACAGCCTCATTTAAAAAGGGAGCTCGTTATTTTAAATCACAATACTGCCTTGCAGGAGTATGCATAACTGTTTCAACCTCTTGTCGTTGCGCCAACAGAAACTTTTATACATTTAGCAGAGTTGGGTGGTGACTAGTTTATTCAGTTACATTTGCTTGAATAACTTGTACTTTTAAAAGTAGTTTTACTCCGCTGTACTTCCTTCTTTTACCTACATAATTTTTTTTTAATAACGTATCGCTACTCTTGTGTAAACTTTCTGGACTGCGCCCTTGAGTCAATACATCTGTTTTTCAGGGGTGGTTAGCGGAAGTAGAGGAGAGGATGCCTTCGAAGAGCGACTCAAACCGAAGAAGCGTAGTTTACGAGACTCAGAGCAGCATAGCAGTGAGCAACAACTGTGCGCAAGACAGAGAGAGGTATGGCATATTCAGACAAACATGAGTCCTGTGCCCAACAAAAATCAAATGAAGCTCTTTTTCGTGTGTGGAAGGAAACTGCAAATGTTTTCACTGTATGTTTAATATGTGTGTTGGCCCCTGAGCAGCCCGGATGGCAGCTACACAGAGGAGCAGAATACAGAAACTCAGGTCAAAGCCAACATCAACCCCAACACCATCCCCACCACCATGCCGGACGACGAGGAATTCGACGACGACGACGAGCCGCTGGCCACCATCGGCACCTGCAAAGCGTTGTACCCTTTTGAAGGTAACACGCCGCCGTGAAATATGAGATATAGTTTGGGGATCTCCTGCAAGTCCTCAGGCTTAAAGGAACTGATGTCCACTTTGTTTCTCTCCTTGCGCAGGTCATAACGAAGGCACCATCGCTGTGGCCGAGGGCGAGCTTCTGTACGTCATAGAAGAAGACAAAGGAGACGGCTGGACGCGGGTTCGGAGGAACCAGGATGAAGAAGGATACGTCCCAACATCCTACATTGAGGTCAATCTGGAACCGAATGCCAAAGGTGCTATGACGTACATCTAACTCGGCAAGCTCACCCTGTGACAGATTTTTTTTGTTACTTTAATCAATATCTTTTCATTGACTGGGTCAAAGATTAGAGATTGTTAATAGCCGCTCGGAAAGATACTCTTCCCGTCTCCGTAGAGGGAAGGACCAATCAGATTTGTCTGCTGTGCCTCAGGACAGTTGATGCAGGGAGCGTGCCTTTTAATTCTGAGGTCCATTGTGTGAAGACTCTGAGGACAAGGCACACATTTTCACTGCAGTGCCACCTAGTGGTCGTACAACACGAGTCATGACACCTCCAGTCAAAGCTGTGGGACAAATCAGCTGCTGACAATGATCACTGATACATTTCAAACACAAACCTCTTGATTACACTTGAGCTAGAATCTTAAATGTTAGAATATGGACTTGAATTATCATAATATTATTCAAGGGGTCTTATCCACCACCTGAAAGACCGTCTGAATCGTGTTTTTGTAACTCGTTGCACCCAAACGACAAACATGCTCAATGTGCAATCATACAAAACGCTGTCGAGCTCTGCTGTATTAATTTTATGTCTTCAGTTACTTTTTGTAGGCCGATAAGTAATAGAAACACAATAAAATCCGTGACCTCAACTCTAAAAATGTTGCATGCCTTTAATATTATAGATGCTGGCGCATCAGGAAATGCAAAACCAATTATTGTTCCCAGTGAGGGATGATTTTGTAAGAATAATAATCCAGTTTACTGCATTTTTTTATTGCTCTTTTTCCACATTCTCAATTCACTTTTTGATAACTGTATTGTTGGCCTGCTCTGGATCTTTCTCTCCAGGCCAGTGGTAAAGGAATAAAGGAAAAAGAAATCAGCCGCTCTCAGCTCTATGGTGAGACTGAGCTGAGGTTGCGACTTTTTAAAGCTCCCTGGTGTCTTGCATGGGTCTTCTAGCAACACCTTCTGTCATTACACTTCACTGCCACATAATATTTCGCGCAACATAACAGACTGACTACTTCTCAGATTAGTACAAAGGCCTCAGTTTGACTTTCACAGGGTTTGTTATAGCACTTTTGTTTTTTTGGGTTGTTTTTTTTTTACCAGAGAGTTTTTGAAGCGTGTTGCATGCTGCAGCATCTGTGAGTGTTTTGTCATGACTTGGAGTTAGCATGTTGTGACAAAGTGCGATGGCTGCTTACTAGCATAACCTCACGTCAGACAGCCGCTAAATAAGGTGATGATTGTAGCTTTATGGACATGTCTTTGGTCGATCTGCAGATATTCAGTGCCTTGTTCAAAATCAAGTCATACTTTTTCATCCTGTTTCGCATTTTATCACATTATCACCAGAGAATTTAAACTTCAAACACAAAGTAGAGAAAAAATGTAAAGTGGAAGGAA
Organism: Alfaro cultratus; assembly: GCA_903066825.1. Classification (NCBI taxonomy): domain Eukaryota; kingdom Metazoa; phylum Chordata; class Actinopteri; order Cyprinodontiformes; family Poeciliidae; genus Alfaro; species Alfaro cultratus. The sequence goes on from CAEFZX010024544.1 coordinate 7,261, forward strand.
AATGATGGTTTTGCATTTATATTCAACCTCCCTTGACAACACTTGAAGCACGTTTTTGCAGTCAATTTCAATCATTTTGGGGGCTAGTCTAGTAACATTTTTATATAGTCGTCTCTGTGAAATAGCTCAGTTTCAAGCAATCAAGGGTCACTGCCATTTTTAGATTGTAGAGCGAGTTAAAAGTTTGGGATTTTTTCAGCCTAATTCGAGTTAAAACTGTATAACTCTAGTTTTAGTTTTTAGTCCATCCAGTGCGCTGTCTGATCTTCCTGGTTCCTTTTCTTTATTAATGTTATCCAAAAAAAACTTTTATTTAAGGTAACAGATTAAAGGGAGATGAAAGTAAATGGATGCCACCTGCGATATTTCATGTTAACGAATTTTTCAGCCAGTTCACAAAATCTGCACATTATTAAAATACCTTAAAGTTTGTGGTGGTAAAATGGTAAAATGTGGAAAAGCTGAATGGGTATGAATAATTTTGCAAAGCACCAGACATTATAACACACTATTATTACTTTTAGCAGTTTCACATATACCACAACGCCTCTTCTATCCATATTTAAATATTTGGGATCTTCGAGTTTTTCCTTTAAGACTAACTTTCTTCTTTTTTTGTCATCTTTTTTTTGTTTCTTTGTTCGTTTGTGTGTATTCTCCTTTCAAATTGCAGATTCCTAAAAGTGAGAGGCTGGCAGAGGAATGGCAGGGCAAGCAGCCGCGGAGAAAACCACGGTGTGAAAAAGTGAAAGATGGGCTCAATCTTTAAAAAACAAAAAAATATCTGAGAAAGAGCGAGCGATGGATGATAAGAATGCCGCTGAAATTCACAACACAAACATTTTGACAAAAATGTTTCTTTTTTTTTAATTATCGGCAGCGTCGAGCTTCCTCCGCTGAACAAAAGACATTGGTGTTAGCTCTCATAACATTCTCCATTTTAACTCCCCCCTACCACGACTCAGATGACAGTACACAATTTGATCCTTGGTGTTTTACAGCAGAGCTTTGCTTCTTAATGTCACTAACTCTGCTTGCGGCCATGAAGAGGCTTTTTTTTGGCATCCTCGCTCCTAACGCCCCTCGCTGCCCCTTGCCCCGCTATTTTTTTTTTTCTCTCTCTCTCTCTCCTGCCTAATTCCTTGCGACGCTCACAATTACGGGAAAGCGTGTGGTCAGAAACAGGACGGAAGAGCAGCAGGAGCCCGAAGGGGAACGTTAAAACACAGCCGCACGAAGCCGTAAAGTTCCTAAAACAAGTCATCCCAGTCTCAACGCCTTCACCCTTCACTCCTTAAAAACGTCTTTTTAAAACATATTCAACCACTCATTTTGCAGGTTTCATCCAAGCCGAGACAGAAGGAGGTGCTGATCACAATTTTTTATTTTTTTTTCTTGTTTCTGCTTTCTTTCTTTGTTTTTGTGTCAAACCACGTTCAGGTTCCCGGGATCGGCTGGAGGCCCGTCACTCTCATCCACAGTACTCACGTCTTGTCTCTGGTGTCTGTTCCTCTCTCTGACCACACCCTTCCGTTCCCCCTCTCCTTCCTGCCCCCCACAGCCCCACTCAGGCAGCTCAGGCTACCCGTCTCACAGCTGCTTCGAGCCTCCCCCGTCTTGCTATTTTAAATTTTATTTTTTAATTTGCTAAGGCTCGGGGCGTGTGGCGTGGTGCATGCTTGCCCTGTCTTCCTCCTCGCCCCCCTCTGCTGGCGGCTCGGAGAGGCGGCTTACGCCACCCCCCACCCACCCACTCCGTCCTGCTGCCGCTGCCTCGAGCCTTTCTGTTCAGTTTAACCCTCATTGCCTGGTCACACTGTTTAAATTAACCTGAATGCTACTGTTTGGGTTCAGTGCCTGTGTTTTTTAATTTTTTTTATTTTTTAATATATATTTATGTACATTTTCTTTTTTTTTTGTTCAAAAAGCATGTTTTCCTTGTTTTTAACCGCAAATATGTGATCTTTCCCGCCTCCTTTTCCCAGTGCTCCAAAGTGTAATCACAGATGAGGACGTTAGGGAGCCATAATGTTTTTTTTCTGACTGATCTTACATATAGATAGATTATGTCTTGTGAATTTCTGTCTTTTTCTATTTGTTTGTAAAAACTTAATGCGACTTGTGGCTAGTTTACAGTTCAATACCCTGTGGGAAGAGTCTCTGCTTGGTTTAGGCAACTCAGAAAAAAATAAATAAAAAAATCCTCGCTTCTACTGTATATGAAAATGTACTGTGATGAACATTTTCTGGAGACTGAAGTGTGACAACATACAGATCACCTGAATTGAGCCTTAACCGGGTGGGATGAAAAAGATGTAGTTGGATTTGTTTAATGCGATGAAAGTGTCTGTAGGCATGGGCCGGATTACTGGAGTCAAGGAATGCCATGATTTTTGAACTCTGCAAACATTTAGCATCATTTCAACGGTTTAAACTCCTTGTAAACATTGAGGTGGCTGAAGTTCTCTCCAGATATAATGAGCGTCTCTTCTCCTCCAGGCTGTCGCTCATCTGACTTCTACTGCTGTTTTTCTCATACTTGTCAAGTAGATTCGGTTCGAATGGGGACAAAAATTGGAACATTTGTTAAATTTTCTGCTGGTGCGGTTCGCCTTCACACTGCACTGTCGAAAGAACCAAACCTGTTTACCTGCTCACCTTTGGTGGTGCTGCACCACGAGTCACTGATGGAAATTACACGAAACTTCTGAAGACGTGAGCGCAACTTCCTCCTTCACAAAGTGTAAATAAAAATGGAATGGCGTCAGATTTTAGTGGTTGAAGCTCATTTCTGTTTTTGCAAAAAAGGCCAAAAGCCATTTCTCCCGCTATCGCTAGGCTTGTGCATTTGTTTTGGTTGTTTTTAGTACATGTGCATTGGGGTCAAGAATGTGGTATTCTCAGTGTTCTGCTGTTTTAGGACAGGGTACGCTACTTTTGTCGTTTCATCCAAAAAGTAACGTACTTTATGGAGTACGTTACTCCCAAACATTACTGAGAGCCTGACCAAGTGGCCATAGAAGTATTTTCTGAATTCATTTCACTTTGAAATTTAAGAACTCGACATGGCCAGGTGATTCTTTAGCTGCGTCACGCATGGGATATGCAAAGCACACAAGAGCTACGTTGTGTTTTCAGTGTCAAATACACAATAAGGCATATTTTACTCCACTGAAATAAAATCTCAATTGTAAGACGCAAGAGCACAAAAGAGTTTTAGGTAAAAGCAATTAGATCATGCCGTATATTTTGGTTACATCCTGTCAGAAACTCAGACCGGCCCATGCCTAACTCTCAGACTGGAAGACTACAACTTTTTCCCCACGTTCAACGGCACATAGTGTACAAGATTTCAACTTTTTTATTATTATTATTATCTGTTTATATTCTTTGAGATTCTTCTTCTTTGTGTCTTTTTTTTTTTGTTGTTGGAATATTCTGTTTCTCATCCCACCTAAATGAGACTCACTCCTCTTTAACAGCAAAGATAAAGCAAACAATCCCACTGTTCTGTGTTCTGTTCAGTCTCCACCTACCGCAGGTTTTCATAAACGCTTCCCATGTGGAGGAGTGATTAGGCAGACCTATAAATAGGCTCCCACCCTCCCCCATCTCATCACGTCAAGGTTTTATTTTGTGTCTGTGATAAACGTCGAGAGCGAAGTGGCAGATTTACGGCAGCGATCTGCCTCACCACAAATCTTTTAGCCCTCAGAATCACCTGCCTGTACAGAGGATGTGACATGATGGAATTAGAGAGAGTATATATGAATTTATTAAAAAGGAAAAAAAAAAAAAGTTTTAAAAGGAAAACATCTATTTTAACTATATGGACAGTCTTACCGCAGATTTATTTGCTTCGACTAGTAAGACTTCTTTTCCTTTATGAGACCTACCAAATGGTGTGTTTTTTGCACTTTTTCATTTGTGTTCCATTTGGTGGCCCCATGCTTGTTGTCTTGGAGCACTGAATACTTTGTATTGTGTTTAATTTTATGTGCCAATTAAATATGCCTGAAAAGAAAGAACGATGTGCGTGTTTTTCCCTTTCTCTTGGCGATTCGAATACGATCGCCAGTCATTACTGCGCTAATGTGCATCTACAACTGTGTTTGAGAAGTCAGATTTTTCATACTCAGATAAAGTCTGATTATTAGGCTTTAAGATGTAAAAAAAAAAAAAAGGATTATTCCAAGGAGCCTGCTTCTTCTTTTAAAACTTCATTTATGGAATATCTCAGAAATGAGTTTAAGGTGAAACACAGAACAGAGAAACAGCAAATAATTATCTTGATAAGCTGCTCTGAGAAAATAAAGGTAATTTATGTGAATGGGTGTCATTTAATTAATAAATTAGTCAAGGAGGCGGCTTTATGGGTTTATTTACAGGTGGTTTTCAATATTTGAAGTGAGTCGTTACTGCAGATTTGCTAGTTGCTTACAAAAAGTTCATTTTCTTAATTTTTATTTTAATGACTAGATCTCCATAATATGTAACACAATACAGAAGCCATATAAACTGACTGAGTCTACTGCAGACAGCAGTGTGCTTCACTTTAATACACAAAAGCGTCTTATTGTATCAAAGCAGACTTTGTTATTGGACAGCTGGTGAAAAAGAAAAAGCTTGTAATGGCAAACCTCGGCTGCAGTTCATGGGGCGACCAGCAGGGGGGAGGCTTGTTCCACCTGAAACTCCTCTTAACTTTTAACAACTTGAGAACAAGTTCTGGAAAAGTACACGTTGTTCCCCAAAACTGTTTGAATAAAACAACAAAAAAAATTAAGTTGTATGTTTAGAAATGTCAGTATAAAACATGAATCTGATATAAAAGAAAATAAGAATCCGATGTGACCCGTACATGTGTCGGGTTTCTTCTAACGTTTGCCATCTGGTTGTGTTTTATAGAACAAAAATAGGCATTTTAATGGTATATCATGGCATGAGTGATTCATTTTCCCCAAACTGCATACAAATAGTGTTTTCTTTTTACTAAACTAAAGCTTCGGCACCCAAATGAAGACATATTCTCCATAACATACGGCAACCCCCCACCACGTTCTCGGTTGGCCTCATCAAGGCCAAAAGTGACTCAAAATGGCTGAAATAAAATAATAAAATTGTCCCCATAAATCCTCTGGAGCAAAACAGAGCTTCCCCTCTGCAACATGATTCAGAGCTACTTCCACTCTGTGCTCATAATTGGTTTATTTGGCAGCGAAAGCCCTGCTCATCAATTAACATTACTTGCAGGCGTTGCCTTAGAATAGCTTTTCATTAACGCTCCTCGGGCCAGCTTGATTAAAAGACCCCGTTTAAACTTTATTGATGCAGCACGAAACTTTGCGAGATCATTTTCCTTTAGAGCGCCGCTTCAGTTTAAAAGTGCTGAAAGAAACCCAAATCAGATAAAACACAAAAGACGGATAATTTCACAATACATCACTGCAACCGGCCAATCTGTGCCACTTAGATTCGGATCGCATCCATCTTGTTAAAGTTTACGTTAAATGTTGCATGCTTTTTTTAATATATATATAATGTCTGCTTATTGTAATGTTTTTGTGAAACTTGGGCAAACCGCTTAGCAGGGAAACTTGACCTCACCGTCACCTCTCCGTTTTGTCTGAGCGGACGGTGCAGAAGTGTACGGCTGAGGGCTTCTGGTGATGTGAGCGGTTGGGTTAAAGAGGTCGGTGGAGTCTGGCCTGCCCGCAGTGAGAGGAAGGAGCCTCATCTGAGACAACACATCAATTTCCACTCACAGTTGAGCAGTTGAGTGTCGGGAACCGGACTGAGCGCACGGAGCGACTGCTGCAAACATCAAAATCTCAGCAGGTCAGATGATGCTGATTTTCCTGCTGCATTTCTACTTTATAATTAAACTAAATCCCCTGGACAGTGATGAATTATTGCTAAGATTGATGACTTGTTGTTTTCTCAGCTATAATTATGCATAAAAACTTAATGAAATAATTGGCTGAGGCTGTAGTTTTCTATCAGTGAGCTGTAGAGATCATTTCTTTAGCTCTGGGTCTCACTCAGCCTCGTTCGTAATCATTATTTCTCTGATTATACAATCAAGCTCAGATGAGTAGCTCTGCCCTTATAGCTGATCAATACCCAGCTGTGCCATTGAAATACCTGACTTGTCTTGCCTAATTTTGAGGAGCGGTAAGAAGAACTAATCCTCCTTGTCGCATTGCATTTATACCAGAGGGAAGAAAGAAATTCTTGACCTATACAGTAAATTAAAAGTTCACAGACACTGATCCACTTAGAAAGGTGGAAAAATTAGAAAAAATTAGCTTGGTTGCATTTTTTAGGAAGTGTTGGTGATGAAATAATGTCATTTTAGGCTTTTTTAAATCACAAGTTTAGTGAAGTGTCATAGGAAGAACCATTACTGTAATTGTTTTTATTCACCAAGCTTTCAGCTTTGGTTGCGTTTCTCATGTCAGCCAGCTGACAGTCCAAAGTCATTTTTATGTTTTGGGTCTTTAATGTTAAACAAACTTAAAAAAAAAAATAAAAATCTTGTTTATTGTTGAGCAGGTAGAAGTAAACAAACAAACAAAAAATGACATTAAAACAGTTTTTTTGCATTTTTAATGTAATTAATTTTGCTGTCCTCCAGTGGTTTAAATTTGCCACTCTTTGCCCCCTCAGGGCAAAAAGTATGAACACCTCTGCTTTGCCTCCGACAGCCGGGTGCTGCTTGGAAAGATGTTTGTCTGATTACCCCGGCTGTGATCTTACCCTGCTGCTGCTTTCAACCCGTTCCATGACGGCTGCAGTTCCTGTCTGGGCCGGAGCGACGGGAGCTGGCTGCCTGATGAGGAAAGCACACCGCTGGAGACGCGGTCCGGTCTGAGCCGACGCTGGTGCTGGGTGGGTGGGGGGTGGGGCTGGCTGCCCAAGCGGTGGTCTGCAAAACACATCAAGCTCCTCACCTCATGCCTGATAGGTGTTTGAGTCACATGCTGGTGTGGATGGAGTAGGGGGGGAAAAATGAAGAAGAAAAACTTTCCTGAAAAATACATCAGCGTTGTAGAAATGATTCCTCCTGATTTATTCGGTCAGATACTTTAAAGTATGGAGAACTTTTACTGCTTTGAAGTACAACACCTGCTGCTCCTCCTCTCTCTCCCAAACCAAACAATCCTGGATTAGGAAATGACCTAAAGCCAAATTAATGTGAAAACAGTTTCAGCAACTGTGTGAGATTAACACCATCCAGCTCAGATATTTCACCAATGTAAGTGTATCAGGCTTTTTTTATTTTTGCACTGACAAGAAGTATTTGGTAAAAAAAAAACACTGGTTCCTCCATCTGGAAAAGTTACGTTCTGAGCAGTGGAAATTAAGAGTTCACATTTTGATGCTCAGGATTTGCACAGTGGCGCAGTTGGCAGCACTGTTGCCTTGCAGCAAGAAGGTCCTGGGTTTGATTCCCGGCCTGGGGTCTTTCTGCACGGAGTTTGCAAAAAAAAAACAAAAAACTTCAGTGGTTTCTCAGAAGAAAGGGACCTTAGACATAAAAATGGGGGCTACTATTTTTATGTAACTATCTATTTCATAGTGCCACTCTAAGGTTTACTGATAAAGATAAGAACCAAGCAACCCATGATGCTGATGAAGATGACAGGATTTCTTCTTTATGAGTAAAATTTTTCAGATGAAAATGTAAAAGAAAATGCTTATCCGCTGTCATTGCTAGAGCTATCATTCGCGGTGGCAGGCTATGTCCAAACTGTGCTCCAACAGCTATGGATTTTTAATCAACTCCACCGGATTCCAACTCCTGACTGGGGAAGGAAGGGGGGAAAAAATGAGATTACAGCCGACAGCTGGTGGACATTACAGACATATTTTATGACAATTTCAAGGCGGTTAAGATCTAAACCTAAAATAAAACCAGCTTCAACTCAGAAGAAATGTGTAAGAATCCACAGATCTCGATCTTTTCATGCTGGCCATAAACCTAAAATTTGATCTCGTCTGATCAGACCACCATCTTCCACATGTTTGGTGTGTTCCTTACACGGCTTGAAGCAAAACACAAGTGGGAATTTCTCCACTATGTATCTGTTCTTCCCACTTTACCAGAAACGCCAGATTTATAGATGCTGCTAGAAGTTGTCATTTAAATGGAGTTAAGGGGTTTTAATGCTCCTTTAAGACAGTGTACACACAAAAACCACTTGGCCTAAAGTTAGCTCCAAACCTGCTCTCAAACACATTCAGAACAATTTGTCCTGTCATCGCTTCTGGAGCTGGGTCGGGTTAGTCTGCCATTGATCTGCCCTACGTGTTTACACGAGACCTCAGGGCGTGTCGGCAGATACGTTTCACTTTCTCCGCCTGCAAGCCCCAGTCGCCGCTTCGCTCTCTAATTACTTGCTGCTAATTAGAGAGAAAGACATGCGACTGCAGGTCAAAGAACATAAAACACCTCTCAGTCTGGGAGAATTTTGCTCTTATGCTTTCAATGCGCACTGCTTTTTTCATTTCCTTTCCTTTTCCCCTTTCTCTCTTACCCCTTATTTTCCTCCCCAGGCATCAGCAGAATTCTGATGAATCCCGTTTATTCTTCTGGCACAGAAGTGGAAAATGTGCTGGCATCGAGTCGGGGAAAAGTTGAGTGAAGGAAAGCTCCCAAAGCAAAGAGGGTTGGGGGGGGAGGGCAAGTTCAGCCCTGTTGCAGTTTATCTCTGAAAATTCTGACCTTTAGCAGCATCATATCACTGAAGGGACAAAAAAACGTCTCAAGTAAACGCACAGATTTCTATTCCTACCGCAACATATTTTGCTTTAATTGTTGCTGAAATCTTCCTTCTGCGTGGTTTTGGGACAGAAATCTGACGAGAACCCTAACAACGACATTCCTTCGCTGACCTCTCCACCCTGAGTTGTAATTTGGTTTCCACAGTGGCCACGGGCCACGCACTTAAAATTGCAGAGTGACGTTTTTATTCATTTTCACCTTTGGCCTCGCTTCGATCATCCCCCTCTCTTCGGTCCCATCGCGAGTCACATGAGTCACCCAGATGTACAGTTGCAGAAAATGGCATTTGGAAAGAAACGGTGAGTACTCGCAGGGAATACCACGGGCCTCCACCGCAGCACAAAGGAACTTCTGTTGCTCCAGCCACTCTTTGTAATCTTTGGACGATTTCATGAGGTCTTTTTCTTACCCGCTATGACTGCAGCTGTGGCAAACCTCCAGGCCAACGCTGACTCCCAGCAGCGGTACCACAGAGAAGTCATCTAGCAAGCGAAGATGCTGAAACCAGTCATATAGGGGGGGTGGCAATGTCCCTGAAAGTTATTGGGGTTGAGGCTAATTCGTCAATTATATCTAAATGTGGAAAAGTTTGTGGGCGTAAGAGGAAAGGCTGTTTGATCAGGTGATTTTGAGGATGAGTAGCGCTAATGAATACTACATGCACTAAATCAGGATTCCCTTCCAGCTTCTCAGGAAACATCCATCCACAGCTGAGTGCATGAAATAAACTTAAATCACCCAACAATGTGTTTTCAGCGAAAGGTCTTGTTACCGGAGAAATCTCCAGGTACCTACAGGAGAGCAGATCTAATTTACTCAGCTAGTTCCTTAAACGGCTCTAGGACTCAACGTGATCAGAGGAAAAAGTCTCTTGGCTTCACTAATGAAAATGTCCTTAAATCTACAAACGGTCTCCCAAGTCTTTTTTTTTTTTTTTGTGATGTCAGCCAAAAGACAGATCGTGCTAACTACAACGTGTCAGTTGTCATGCCAGATTCTACTTGATTTATAGGTTTTGGTCACTTTTTTTCTTTTCTTTTCCTCAGGGTAGCATTTTTATCAGGTAAAATCTCAATAGTAAACTTTATTTCAAGTGAAACATCTATAACTAAATCACTAAATAGCTAAATAGATGCTAGCCAAATGGATTCTAGCCAAAATGTGGCTTATTAGGAATTTTGAAATATTTAATTTACAAGTGATTTACTACTTAAAGGATTCCTTCATATGTATTTCCACCAAATAACTAAAAGAATATGTTAATTTGATGTTTATTTAAGATGCAACAGAAAATGAATTAAATCAGAATGTGTTTGGGGGTATTTTATATCGCATAAGCAAAATACCCCCAAACCAGACTACAGGAATCAAAATGTGTAGTGTAGGTTTTGTTAAGGTTTAAGAAAGTCAGATATTTCAGTGCACGTTTCTAGAGAAATGTGAGACTTTAAAAGCCTCAATTTAACAGGTTGTTTAAAGTCCTGTTCACCAGTTGGTCATTATGTGAGTCATCTGCTACTTGTCAGGCCCTGATGCATTGGCTTTAAAGATGCCCATATGCGTTTGATAGTCAGTAATTGTGTGCAGAACACATCGGCATGGAAACAATATTAGCTGCACAAGTAGACCAAGCGCTGCAAGAATCCGGTTTCATAAATGAAAGAAGTCAGTAGATGCAAATGCTGGTTGGCAAGTCATTTGCTCTGTAATTCAATCTCACATTGCAGTAAAAGGTGGTACACCAGCAATCCCAACCACCCAACGGCATAAAGTGTTTCCAGGGAAGCATCTCGAGGATTTTCTTTCTTTTTCACTCACACAGAAAAAAATAAAAATAAATCTTTTTGTTTCCTCCAGGATAATCCTGGCGTCTGGCTTAGGCTCTCCTCTGTGTTAGAAACATCAAGATTTACTTGCCTCGATAGCAGGAAACGCTGAAACAGATTTTTCCACTGCCGAACCGAAGACGTGTTTCATCACTGGATTAGAGAAGAAAAAAAAAAGACAACTTTTCTCCACCTCACGTGCCAGAGCTACTCCTTCGCCTGGCTGCGAACCGTCTTTGCTCTGTTTCAGCAGCTGAGACATGGGCAAATATACATGAGCATACATGTTCAAGCAAACATTAGGAGACCGGAGAAATATTTAGAGATTTTTGCAGGCGAAGTGAATGGAATACTTTGTGTATTTGAGCATGAAGGGTGAAAAGGTCATTTGGATAAAAAAAAAAAAAGTTTATTATGAATTATTTCTGGCAAAAGTAGAGTAAAATATTCTGCTGTTTGCACAGAGATATGCTCAGAAAGAAGCAATAGCTGTTGCTATCATATTAGAAGTTGAAAGTTAGCACATTGCACAATGCAACAGCCAGTGTAGATCGATTTCTCACAGCTTGAGTCTATAAGATTTGAAGTTCAAAGGCTCTTAACCTCATGTTCCAGCGTTTCAGAAAACCAAAGCCGTGTGGGAGATTCTCACCAATTTTCTGCAGCAGATTTAAAATATTTTTTTTTAGCTTAGCTTAAAAGTTTGCTCCTCTTAAAGGGTAATCATGAAGCGTCAAGTAAGAATCTTTAGTGATTTCACACCGTTAGGAACACAATCATCAAGGTGAATTAGGAAGAATCAATCTCTGCTTCTTTTTTTTTATTCTGGGAGAGCTATCTGCTCAGAGTTTCATATCCTTACAATTATATTTCAAATTCTATTCTAAAAATCTTTATTACTCGCAAAGGGAAATTGAATATTGCAACTCAAATCATCTAAGCATCGAGTATTTGTGAATGGGTAGGAGGAATCACTGGTAGCAGTCAGTCTCGCAAGAAGTCAAAACAGGCCTCTGACTGAAGAAGGCTTCTGTATGAGCTGTTAGCATGATTGGAATGACATGCTAACAGCTCGATAACCAGGAAGCCACGTCGACGCCCCATTGTGCCATGCTCTAGACGACACCATCATTTATTGGCAGATCCACCTCATTTGCTTTTGCCGCTTCTCTCCATCTTTGTCTATCTCTGTCCGGCTGTATGATTGGAAAGTCGGGAGTCGTTGGAGTCTGTGACGTCAGCCTGGAAGAGATAGTTTTAACTTTTTCAATTTGGTCCTGCTTTGCATGTGTGAAGCATGAATCCTCCTTCTCAACTCTTCTGGGATTTTGGATCGTAGTTCAGGTATGATGTGAGCAGTTGTAAAAAAAAAAATTAAAAAAAAATCCAAATACCTTGTTACCATAGTTACAAGTCATAGCAACTGTCCAAAAGCACTAAAAGTAATAGCTAAAATCCTCCCGGTTGCACAGCGTCCAAAGTCGAAAAAAAAAAAAGGATGAACAGAAGTCTCTAAAAAAAAAAAATCTTGGATTTGGGAACATTTTTACTTGTATTTTTAATTTTTTTTGGAAAAATTTGTAGACGGATTTTCCTTTCTTGATGTTATGAGCACACATTCATTCAGCAGCAATCTGCTACATTATAAACTTTATAATGTAGCTGTAGCAGATTTAGAAAAAATTACACACGAGAACTAGAACACCTGACTGTCCTGTAGTTGTTTCTAATGTTGTCAGTCACATCACTTGGCATTAAATGTCCGCCATGAAAAACGTCTCTCTCTCTTTGTCCTGGTTCGACTTAATTAGCTAAGAACTTTTTTTTTTTGCTCTCTTCTATTTTCTCGCTAACACTTGCAAGTTGAGCTTCAGTGAAATCCCAAATTAAATTCCCACAGAGAAAGAGATGATTTAAAAAAAAAAAATTAAATCCCATTCAAAGCTCTGCTTGCCTTGTTTTTCAGCTGCGAGGAGCTCTCTAGTTTCATTTCTGAAACTAGAGAGTTTTCAGAAATGCAGGTCGCATACTTAAAACCTAAAACGTTTATTTAAAAAAAAAAAAAAAAAAAAGCTAATGTGCAGTGGAAACATGTTGAGTGCACAACACTGACATCATCTAATGAGGTGAAGTTGTTGAACACCATGTGCTTCAAAACACATCCTGGCCCTCTGCTAAAAGTTTATGAGGGAAAGAGCTGCTAAGCTCTGAACCGGTTTGCAGCTCAGACACATGGCACGGCTCGTATTGCTATAGCCTCTTTAGTAAATATCAACCCTATGTATTCACATTTAAAGTCAGCTCATCACTCGGTTTTGAAGTCACGGTTTGGGTGTTTTCAGTACGGTTCAATCAGGGATAAAAAATATTGACATTTTGATTTTATTCAGGGATGAACAAATATATACATGTATGTACATGATTTATTTTTATTTTTTTTTGAAAATAATGTATTTTTATTAAGCTTTAGAATTTTAAATAGCGGCTATTAAAGAACTGACTGCAGATTTGGGTTGATTATTTTCAGTGAATTCAGGATAATCTGATTTAAGCAGTACCTTGGTAACTTGTGCAACATTAAAGCCACCCAAAAGTAGTCAAAACTGAAAATTAGGAGCTTTTGAATTTACATTGATACTTAAAATAAAATAAAATAAACCCCCAATGTTTACATCATTTTGAAGTTGTATCCGGGTTATGATTTGGCAATGAATGCATTTAACATCAACTCTCAGCAGCTCCCCCGCAGAATGCTGCTGCCATGTCCATTTTTACTCTAAATAACCTCAGTGGCCTTTATAGAACAGCTTGATTTATGTGTGGCACTATGAAAGTGAGTCATGAAACTAGCCCCCCCACATTTTGTTTTTGGTGATGATCACTCACAGCCTAGCG
>CAEFZX010024545.1:0-34353 GCA_903066825.1 Alfaro cultratus
ACGATGAGCTCCTTGGTCTTCTCGGTGTTCAGCTGCAGGTTGTTTTTGTCGCACCACTCAGCCAGACGGTCCACCTCCTCCCTGTAGGCGGCCTCATCGTTGTCTCTGATGAGGCTGATCACCGTGGTGTCATCTGCAAACTTGATGATGGCGTTAGAGCCATGGACAGGTCTGCAGTCGTGGGTGAGGAGGGAGTAGAGGAAGGGACTCATCACACAGCCTTGTGGCACTCCAGTGTTTATGATGATGGTGGATGAGAAGTGGTTGTCCAGCCGGACATGTTGGGGTCGACTGGTCAGGAAGTCGATCAACCAGTTGCACATGAGTGAACTGATGCCGAGGTCTGTGAGTTTGGTAATGAATTGTGATGGAATGATAGTGTTAAATGCTGAACTAAACTCAAGTAAAGTTTAGTTGAGTTGCATGTTAGTCAGTTTAACGGTGACTAAATATTTTGCTATGTGCTTGTTGCAAAAAAAACAAAATCTTCTCTCCTTTTAATTAGGTCTGGAAAGTACGAATCCTGTTTTCAGGTCCTTTGTGTTTCACATCTAAAAAATCTGCTCATGTCAAAACTTGACTGCTGATTAGATGAGGAATCTGCCTGAAATGTGTCTCGTTACATAAACTGAATAAAAAGACTCACACGGCTTTTCCTCGCTGTCTGAAGTTAAATCGGACCAAACTTGTTTTAGCATTTGAGAAATTATTTTACAATTTAGACGTTTTTGTTAGAATTACTTGTTTTTTTATATATAACTTTCCCTCTGTACCTGATTAGATGCCATTATTATTTATTTTTTTCTTTTTTTCGTAATTTACTATATGTGTATTTCCTGTATTTTTATTATTTTTTATTTAGAAATAATTTCATTTTTTACTTTTTTCCATGGAGGTCCCCTCTGATCCCTTTTATCTCTCCTGAACTTTATTTTAAGTCAATAATTCATTAATATTGATGAAAAAGAACTAGTTCCATTGGCAGATTGTTTTACTTATTACATGGAAAAATGTTTTTTTATGTGTAAAATAATCTGCCAGTGTCACTTCTGACTTCAAACAAGAAAAATAATTGAAAGTTAGTTTTGTCTTATTTCAAGAACCACTGAATGAAACATTAAAATCTCACAGATCAACTTCCTTCTTCACAAAATATAAACAGAAATGGAGTAGAGTCAGAGTTTAGAGTTTGCAGGATTTCTCTTTTGTCTTTGGTAAAAAAAAATTAAAAAAACACGAGCCATTCCTCCACTAGCGCTCGATTTGGTTCTATTTACCCAGAATGCCCTGCGCTGTAGTTCACTTCCTGTTTTCGGAGCGGTCTCCAGTCCGCTTGGCGTTCACATGTGCACACAAACTGCACCACAGATCTCAGATTTCTCTTTTTTGAGGTTGTATTGCGTCTTCACAACTCCAGAAAAACAAACTAAACTTTCTAGACAAATGAGCTGGACTTCAATTACGGTGGACTCAACAGGAATGTTTCGACGTTTCCTTGTCGTCGCAGGCCTGAAATGGTTGCAAACTTTCCCGCTCTAGAAAAAACATTCTAAAGCGGCGCCTTAAGTCAAAGAGCAAATTACACCGAGTGTTGCTGCTACTAAATGCTGTTGCTCAAGCCTTAAGGCATCAGTGTGCTTTGTATTTCCAACGAATGCTTTGTTACACAGAAGATCCTCCTTTGTACTATTACTGCTTATAATAATAATAATATAATTTGCTTGTTTACATAACATGAATTCTTCCTCATTCTGAGTGTCAGAAATTCTTGAAACGTTTTCCTTTGCGGCTGAGTTCATGCAGGTTCGTTTGGTTTTTGCAGACGTTGCTTTGTCTGTAAGACTGAAGCCTTGTTCTCTCAGTAGGCTAGTTAACAACTGGCCTTGGCTCGCGATGTCAACCGAAGCACAAAGCCTCGTTTGTTTAGCTAATAAAGAGAAACGGCTTAATGGGTAATCTAATTTTTGCTAATGGGATTAGCGAGATTCTGAAATGAAGCAGAAAAAGAGTCCGACTTGAATGAGCGGGTCAAATTAGGTAGGGCTGCTCTGAGAGGGGAGGAGGGTGGGACTGGTGGAGCGCTGCCAGGTGTTGAAAGGAAGTTTATGTTGCAGGTAACTGTTTACTTAGAGCACAGATGCCGTGAGAAAACTTGTCACCGTTTTTTTCTTTTTCTATGAATGCCATTCATCTTGTCACACTTTGGCAGCTG
Organism: Alfaro cultratus; assembly: GCA_903066825.1. Classification (NCBI taxonomy): domain Eukaryota; kingdom Metazoa; phylum Chordata; class Actinopteri; order Cyprinodontiformes; family Poeciliidae; genus Alfaro; species Alfaro cultratus. The sequence continues at coordinate 2,213 of CAEFZX010024545.1, forward strand.
CTGTTTAGATGCAGCGCAACTCACTTCCTGCTCCACCACTGAAACTACTTACCAAGCTGTTTTTTTACCCTCTTTGCCCAAAAGCACAATCAGCGATTAAAGGTCACCTAATATGCTCCCTTGAACAGGAGGACTATGGTCTATACCAGTGGTGCCCAAAGTGGGTCCTGGAGGCCCGGCATCCTGCATGTTTTAGTTCTCTCCCTGGTGGTACCAACAACCTCTTCAGCATGTCAACGCTCTACTTAGGCCTTCTAACGAGCCATCAGGTGCGTTAAACCAGGGACAGAACTAAAACATGCAGGATGCCGGGCCTCCAGGACCCACTTTGGGCACCACTGGTCTATACAAAACATGTTCATCGCATTTATTGAACAAAATCATTCTGAAATAATCAGGTTTTAGTTTGTTCAGTTTCTGAATGAGCTGTTTTAGGGATTCTCTCACTTTAAATCCTAATTACTTGCTGCTGGCCGCGCCCCCCCAACTCAACGTTTACACTCACACCTAGAAATGGCTACAAACAGATGCGCAATAATACAACCGTACATCTTTGAAAAGCATTAGTATATCCTGCACAACCAAAAACAATGCAGCAAGTGGTTTCTGGATGGTAAGTCAACAACAAAGCACTTGTATATTCCAGCAGCCATTGTACATCCGAATGTACTAGAGCTTAGCTTGGGTTTCTAGGTAACAGACTAGGCTTCACTTGGGTTGCTACACTACAAAAACTCAAAATCTTACCTGTATAAAAGCAGCTGGTTGTTTTTTTATGATTTTTTTAAGTGCTCTGGTTGTTTTTAGAAGCAGTAGAAATCCAAATGGAAATACAAAAATGGGCAAAATGTGAATTTTTGCATAATGCATGCCCTTTAAACTCACGCAGATAAAATGAAACGCCACTAGAGGATTGGGAGGATGTTAACGTGTTCTGTAAAGTCGATCACATAAAAATGACGTTTAGATGTTAATGAATGCACACAGACAGGGAGTGAGTGACAGCTTAATAGGCTGGGTGAGGAAGGCTGGCTGAACAAACCTGCTTTGATGATCTGAGTGTAGCAGCAGCTATGAAAGGTGCTGCTGTTCTGGCTCTGCACAACTCCTGCGTCTCATCTTGCCGATGAAGCTCAGATGTTCTTTAAAAGAAAACAGAGACTTGTGAGCTCTTTTGTTGGTGCTTTAATGGAAGAAACGGGTTTGGCATGATCAGTGGGTCATCTCAGGTTCTGCTCTTTATGGTCTGCACCTTTTTACACTCGCTTTTATTCACAAACACAAACATATTACCAAGTATTTTTGGTCTAGTTTCTATTGAAAACAAAAGTAACCTACAAGTAACTTTTTGGCAAAATATTGGACCAATAATTTCTTAATTTTGATGAAAACGCTCCAGTTCCACTGGCAGATTATTTCACTTATAGCGTTGGAAATGATCTGCCAGTGGAACTGGAACTTTTTAACAATATTAAGAAATTATTTACTTAAAACAAGCTCTTTAATCTAACTTGAAAGTTAGTTTTGTCTTATTTCAATTGTATTAGAGTATTTGCATTGGAAACTAAACCAAAAATAGTAAGACGTTGTGATTTTTCAGTGCACTGGAAACATTTTAGTGGATGATTTCCTCATATTTATAGCCAAACTTTGCAGAAATGCCTGTTTCTTGCTTGCACATTTGTAACAAACTAATAATGTACGCAGAAAAAATGCATATTTTTGCTTCATTTCACACTGTCTTGAAACATTTCTCAGTTCCTCAACCTGTTTCTGTACAAGTTTTAGCCTGGAGTCTCATCTGGCAACTCTCTGCGTTTGGCTGTTCTTGTTTTGAAATCTATCTGCTGTTTCCGCCAAGCACCTGTCTCTTTGGGCTCTTTGTTTTTGCCCAGTGGACTAGGGGATTTCTTAGAGATGTTATTGGAACATGTGCACCAACTTTACGCAATAAAGCGCTCTTTCCTCGCCTCATCTTCCCCTGTCATTTATTGCGACTTCTCTCCTCCCCTTTTGATACTTTCCTTTTCTTATTAGCCAGGATAGTGTTTCAGCTCTCAGTTTAAAGGAGCAGGTTAGCTTTAGCAGTTGGGGCCCTGAGGACAGACACACCTCTATATCCTATCTCTTCCTCTTCCCTGCTCTGTGCCTCTGAAATAAAGTAGCATTGCATAAGAGCCGTCCTTTTAACAATCAAGTATTCATGTTTAAAATGTGGCTCAGCTGCTTCTGCATGCACTGTAAAACATTTGAAGTTAAACATTTGAAGAATGTTTAACTTGAAACATTTGAAGTTAAACAATGCAGTTTAAGTCAACAAGAAAATTGTTTTAACTCAGAAATTAAAACAGGACAGAACAAACAACAATGCACATTTACCCAAGGAGAATTTAGAGAGACCAAGTAACCTGACAGTCATGTTTTTGGACTGGGAGGAAGCCGGAGTACCCAGAGAGAACCCACCATGCACAGAAGGAACATGCAAACTCCATGCAGAAAGACCCCGGGAATCGAACCCAGGACCTTCTTGCTGCAAGACAACAGTGCTACCAACTGCGCAGTTCTCTAAAATAGTTTTTTTAAAGTTCATTAATCTTGAATTGTGAGTTTTAACTTAATGCTGCAATTTAAACCATATAATTATTTCACAATATGCAGGAAAAAAAACTGCTCTCACCTAAAGAGCCACATTTCTCTGTTATTTTACTCAATATCAAGTTAAAATAACTACTTATTTTACTTTAGAATAATTTAAATTCTTGTTTCAAATTTCATGAACAAAATTTCTGATCTAATAATTTTATTAAACGTCACAATGAATTCTGCTCAAAAAGGTTTAGTTAAAACATGACATTAAAATGAACATTTGCCTTAACACCAGAGTCAGATCAACGTTTCATCTCAGGATACAAAACGTGCCGCTAAGCATTCTGGGAAATAGTTCCCACTCTTTTCTTTCTCTTCTTTCAGTTGTTTTAACTGCTAACTTAAAAACTCTTGGAGGTTTGGTATAATTAATAAAAAATAACTTACTACTGTAAGATTATCTTTCACAAACTCACACATTTAGGTTCAAAATCTAAAACTCGCTGAATTTATTTGACTTAAAGTGTAGAAGACAGAATACACAGCTAAATGCAGCTCAAATGTTTTACAGTGCAGTTGCTCTTTGACCCTTAATGGCGAACGTTTTCACAGCATGTCTAGTGGAGTCAACACGAGCCTGTGGTAGCCAGGATGTTTGCCAACTTCTCCTGCCATGGTTGTCTGTAGCAATCCCAGTGATCCCAGTGATCCCAGTGATCCCAGTGATCCGAGTGATCCCAGTGATGGTTACTGGTATGTCGATGCAGCTCGTCTCACATCACGATGTTACGACAAGCTCCTCCTGACGCCTTTAACCAGATGAATTTTAGAGACTTTTCTACTGCTGAGCTCATTAACCGACTCTGAGTCTCTAATTTTCTTAGAGAATTTTCTTTCTGATGTTTTGATCCACCTTAAAGCTGCAGTATGTAACTTTTATTAAAAATTATATGTTTTACTTATTTGTTAGTTATCATTACTTCCTGACAGTATACTATAAGAGATGATCTGTGGAAGCTCCTCTGCCTTCTCCCAGTGCTCCCAGTAAAAGCTGCAGAAATACACCATTCAGTCAGTAACAACCAATCAGAGACAGGGGGAGGGTCTTAGCGCTGTCAATCACTCTACAGACTGCCATGAATGCTAATAGTGGCAGATAAACGGTTTTCTTGTAACAGTGAGATGAATCTCCTCCATTAGCACATTAGCAGCAAGTACATGAGAGTGATTGACGGCACTAAGCCCCGCCTCCTGGCTCTGATTGGACATTTTTGGTGCATTTATTCAGATAGCAAGAGTAGCTCAGGGATGAGGAGGAGGAGATCAATCTTTTCACAGATTATTTGTCTCATTTTGATACAGTTTTAACAAATATATAAAAAAAACAACAAAAAAAACATATTTCTGTAAAAAAAAAAACGTACTCCAGCTTTTAAAGAGTAACTAAACCTCAAATCAACTGTCTTGCAGCTAATCTTTCTTAATTGGTCTTTAAAGGTGCAAAGTTTTGACATTTTTGTGTAAATTTGTTTAATTCTGCAATATTGAGCCTTAAGACGTCTCTTTTACTATTTAGTAAAAATAAGTTGAAGTAGTGCTACTCTTACTCCAGTACAATCTTTGGTTTCTCTACCACCTCTGATCATAAGTAACTTTTTAGTAAGAAACAGGAGCTTATTTTAAGTAAATAATTCATTAATATTTATTTAGAAATACTAGTTCAGTTTTTCTCTTATAACAGGGGAAAAATGTTTTGTTCCAAGTGAAATAGAACTGGGTTGCTAGGCGACGGGCCGGCATGGCTGGCGTTGCTAGGTAACGTCACAGGGCCAGCTGATAGTGAAACAATCTGACAAAGAACTAAAACTTGTTTTGTTGACTCAAGTGTCTGTATCTTGCTGAGAAGTTACCTGTAAGTTATTTTTGTCTTTTTTCAAGTGTACTAACACATTTTCTCTACCAAAAGTACTTGGTATAATTTTATGGTTTTGCAGTGCAGTGTTTTCTCTAGCTAAAGTTGAGAGGATCTGATGACCAAGTTGCTAAACTCTGAGGGACTTTCAACTACTTGCATGAAAAAAAGAAGTTGAATGTGGGATTAACACATGGAGGCGAAGGAAAGCCAACCGCTGCGGCTTTCAGCAGATCTTTAATCAGAGGTGATGGATCTGTTCAAAGCCTTTGCATCCAGCTGCCTGTTTTCTTTGGAGCTGCTGGTGACAGATAGCATCTCTGCTGGAAACGCGCGCAGCGCAGCGCCAGCCAGTGGCTGTGTGGGCTCGTCCCGCGCTGCCTTCGCTAAATAAACACAAGGCTCTTTAGTCTCAGTAGCCCACAGTTCCTCGTCTGGTGTTTGCCTTTCAGGGTAATTTAAGGCAGTATTTGTCTTATCAGTGTTGATTTTCCACTAATGATTGTTTCTCTGGTGTTTAATTCTTCCCCTCCACTTCACTTGAACATGTTTTTTAATTTTTATCTCTCTGTTTGGGGTTAAAAGTCTTGAGCCGTGGTGTTTTCTAGCAGAGCAGGAGAAGCTTTAATGTTTTACTGAAACAAAATGTAGTTTAAGACGTTTAGGGGGAAATTTGCAAAGCAGCGCAACATCTTCAATGTTTGCAACCTTTTGGCACACAGTATGGAAGAAAGAGAGTATAATTAGAGTCTGACATTTTTAGGCAATTAATTTGTATCCTTTGCATTCTGTTTTTACTTTAAATTCAGCAGCAAAAATTTCATCTTAAGGAATTTGCCTTCAAAAATTTGTGAAAATCTTCCTTAATATGTTCACCTTCAAAAATTGTCACCCACAAATGTTCGCCTTACATTTTGTGCATTTTATTCTTTAGATAAAAGCCTGAATTACCATCTTAGACCTTAAAAACAACCAGAATCTTTATTAATAAAAGCTTGATCAGCTAAGATTGAAAGCAATCAAATGTTGCAGGTTTTTTGCAACGTTGTTTCCTCTCTGCTCATCATATTTCTTCTTTTTTTAACACTTTATTTAGCACGGAAAGCTGCTTACACAAAAACTGATTTCTGAGTTTTATTTTGTCTTCACAGGTACGCCATCATGTGTGGAATCATGGCAGAATACGACTCGATACAAAACAAGATAAAGAACGGCTACATCTTTAAGGTGAGCTACACAAATGTAAAACTACTCCAGCATTTTCACATTTTGCAAGCTAATTTCTGAAGGTGTTGAGTTTCTATAAACCTTGCTGGGAAATTAGTCGTTTAATCCTGGAAATATTCTAGTGATAGAAGGCCGACTTTATAAACGTCTTTATGTGGCTCTGAAGGTTCAGGTTTCACTCATCCGCTTACATAACCAGAGTATGGAACAACAGCACGTATCTCCTCTCAGCAGTTTTCCCAAACACTGTGTACCTTCAGATCTCTGACAGGTGAATGAGAGAGAGAAAAAGAGAGAAAGAGCTGGAGAGGGCAGAAATGAAAAGAAGGGGAGGGTCTGTGACAGCGGGGGGAGTGTGCGGCGCTGCGGCAGGTTTGCGTGTGTGAGAGGTGTTTGTGAAATACTTGTGGGTTGGTGAAGCAGGACAGATCAGGTTGGGACAGAAGGCGGTGAAAACAGCAGCCGTACCACGAATCAGCGTTAAAATCCATTTCTCTCTGTCGTACCATGAATCAGCGTTAAAATCCGTTTTTCTGTCGTACCATGAATCGGCGTTAAAATCCATTTCTCTCTGTCGTACCATGAGTCAGCGTTAAAATCCAGCTCTGCTGAACCATGAGTCAGCGTTAAATCCTGTTGTTTCTCTGTTTCTGTCCCAGGATCACCTGGATAAAGCCATCGAGTTGAAGCCGCAGGACCCCCTATCCTACTACCTGCTGGGCCGCTGGTGCTACGCTGTACGTGACCTTTCCCTCCTGTCTGACCTCAGAGTGTATGGCAAGCCATTAGTATCAATAATGAGACGTTCTGAGTTTGAACGTAGAAAATGTAAAAATGTTACAGGAAGCCATTGTTGACAGTAAGTAAACACACAACAAAAAGATACAATTAAAAAAAATTTGCACTTCTGTTAAATCCTAATTAAATAATCAGATCTTAAAACATTACTTAATGAGGGTCATATTGAGAGCATAAGTGAACTTGCTCAGATGCTAACATTTTAACAGAGAGCATAGATTTACAATTTTAACATCTGTTTGTGAATGCTGAATGTGAATGCTGTGAAATTTGATTTAATGGTTTCAGCATTGATAAATTATAAGTTATTGTTTATATCTGTAAATTATTAGCTAATTTAAACCCCTGCTCTACTGATGATCTGTCAGAGTTGGTGTTTAGATCGCCTCTTTTTATTTTTTAACTGAACCGAAACACTGAATTCCGCAGTACATCTGCATGTCAAAGTTGTCATAGTCAAGCTAGCATAGCTAGCCTACTTCCTTCTCATTTGCTATTTTTTTCTTAATTAAAACTTTTTCCTGACCTTGTTATCTAGTTGTAGTTTTGATAATTAGTACCAAAGCACTATGTCCCTTTTCCGTTATATATCAGGTGAACATTTAAGATTTAGTGCGTTATGTTGACAACTTGACAGCTAACCCTAATGCTAGTCATAATTGGAAAGCAGCTTTTTGGCATGACGTTTTATTATGTTTCTATACCGAAATGCTGTCAGTAGATACTGAGCTTTTCCATTTCGTGACTGTTGAGTTTATAATAAAAACCAGTATAGAACAAGCCGTTAATGTAGGTCTAATTATTGATAGCGACGGCTTGCCGTAGTGCAGACAGCATGTGGAGTTTTTTTCTACCTGTGTGATTCTGGCAGGGCGCTCTAGGTTAACAGCAGCCATTGTTAGCTTTAAATCAGATTGCAGCGGAGTGATGGCTCCATCCTGTTTCTGTTCGGCTCGTGTTCTTTCCGTTCTGGCGTTTGTTGTTGATTCAGATAACGGCTGTTTTTACGCCCATCACGCTATGTCTTTACTCACTGAGTCATCGCTGCTATATTTGGACGTTGGATCTGATTTATTGGTACATTTTCAGATTTTGTTTTCATGCAACGTGTTCATTTGCTGTTAAAAAAATAAAACTAAAGTTTTTGAACTTTAGTTTTAGTTGAAATGTAAAACAATTGGTAGATTTTAACCTTAGAAATGATTTTCATTCCTGGTAAAGGAGTGGGAAAATAAATGTCTTATTTTCCCAGTAAAAACACTGGTGTAATTTTACTCTGAAAATTTGTGAAAAATATTTACTTTTTTATAATGCTGGTTTACAACATTTTTTTAAAAAGAACTATCCATGCTTTTATTTTGAAATCCTATTCAAACTGCACAGTTTTGTAATAAAGTGAAACCCAACATTTGATTAAATTTGGAAAACATTATTTACAGTGGAAACCATATATTTTCATACACCTACTAAAAAGTTAAATCAGGTTAAACTTTTCTTGTTTTAGGTTAGTTAGGATATCCCAAATTATTTCTATTTTCATGTTAAAAATTAAATTTATCCGTGCATAGAAACTTTTAATAATTCATCCAAGACTTCCTGTTGGGGAATGAATATGATGCGACGCAGAGGCTCTTTTCTTTTAGCCACTCTTCAGAATGGGAAAGACAAGAAAACATGATGATTAAGTATAATGTGACTTTAAAATTTAGTTTTTTATGGAATTATTTGTGGAAATTTGAGGATTTTTCTAAAATATTCTAACTAAACTGCAGCTTTGAAAGCTAAAACAATGATTTGCAAACCAGCCAATCCAGGAACACCGTTCCTTTTTCCTTGGCTCTGATTGGCTGAATGGCGCCGATAAGAAATAATGGGAATTTTAATGATTTTAATGAAATGGGTGCTAAAGGTTATAAATTGCTCTGTATCTTTCTTTTATTCTTGTTACTTTTTGTCTGGTATTTTCCTGTTTTAAGGTCGGTTGTTGGGTTATTTTCCAGGTTGCTCAGTTGTCGTGGATTGAGAGGAAAGTTGCTGCAACGCTCTTTGGAGAACCTCCAAGCTCCACAATCGAAGACGCACTGAAGAATTTCCTGAAGGTACGCTGTTTTAAAAACAACCGCGTTTTTATTTTGACATCCTGGGAAATTTTATTTCGGTGTTTTTAAGGTTTGAAAAGCTCTTTATTTCTGTAAAATGTCCTTGAATATAATTTATAGACAATAATTAGTAATAAAATCTAACGTTTGATTAAAAGCTTAAATGTGGACACCAGATATTTAAAGATTAGGAAAATAATTTTTTTCTCACTGTTTGAAATCAAATCAGATAAAAATTTTATTGTTTTAGATTAGTAAGAATATCTAAAATTATTTCTATTTGCTTAATGTCAAAAGTGAGATTTTTTTTCTTCAAATTCAGAAGTTTGTAAAGATGCTATTTTGGGCTTTTAATTTAATTTGAGCAGAAAGTTTTTTACTTTAACACAATTTGTTTGAACTGTATAAACTATTATTCCTAATGACTCTGTGACTTAATGATCTGTGGAAATGAAATAAAGATTAACTTACATTTAATACGCTAAACTTGATTGAAATTGGTGGATTTCTTTACTCTTGGATCCATCAGTGTGAGAGAATTAAAAAAACATAAATTTAGTTCCATTTTAGTTTACTTTATCAAAAAACATTATTATATTATAAATAATATCATGTAAAAGTGAATTGAAACAGTCTTTTTTAGTTGATTTGTATTTTTATCTCCAAAGTGGTGCTGGAAAAGTTTGAAAACTTACCTTGAAAATGCTTGAATTTTAGGTGAAAATGTTTACAAACCCATTTGTTTTTAACAAAGTGAAGCAGATGAGTGAAGTTTAACAATTAAAAATGCAAGAGTCTATTTGAGGGCCTAAATGCTAGTTAAGGTGATAAAATCCACCTTTTGTTGGTGCAAATTCCTTAAAGTAGAGCTAAACATTACATTTAATTTGCAGGGAACTGCTTGAAACCCATTATTAATATGGGACTGGATATTGATATTGATATCGATAGTGGAATATTTTTAAATAAACAACCTGTTGGATTTACTGTCTTGGGTTAATCGTAATTGGTTGAAATGAATTAAGAAATATTCTTAAATAACAGAGAAAGTTGAGTTTTTATTTAGTTTTGTTCGTTTTTGCTCTCACAATCAACCAGGTCAGCTCCTGCGCTCTTTTTTTTATTTATTTTTTTAATCTGTGTGTTTTCAGAGCGGTCTTATTTATCTTCGTTCCCACATTTCAACTGTTTATACAGCAGAGAAACTACTTTTTGCTCCTGGCCAGTATTCGTCTGCGCGCCTCTTCTCATTAGCTTGGCTTTAAATGAGTCGTGCTGCGACTCGCTGGCGAAACCTTAGAGCGTGTCTGCAGCTGGAGGAAAGAAACCCAGCGCCAATTCAGACTCCCCCATAAGTCAGCCACGTTTATAGAAGGTGGAGCAAAGGTGGGGCGGGTTACCATGGTTACCATAATTGCACCTGACCAATCATTCTTTTGATGTAAAAAAAACAAAAAAACAAACCCGAATCACATCAGCTTGTTTCTTAGCGGTTAAAAGGTTTGTGCTCTATTGTAAGCAGTCTGTTGTCTTTTTACTGTTCAATGTTGAACTTTTTTTATTTTTTATTTTTTATTTCATCCTACACTGCAAAAACATAAAATCTGACTAATTGATTTTGGTCTAGTTTCTTGAGCAAATACCTTAGTAAAGTAACTTAAAAGTTACTTTTTAATAAAATATAGGAGCTTGTCTTAAGTCAGTATTTCATTAATATTGATGAAAAAGTGAAGGATATTTCACTTTTTTCACAATCGTTACCTAGCAACGGCAGCCAAGCCCAGCCTGTTACCTAGCAACCAAGCTTTAGCTCCACTGGCAATTTATTTCACTTATACCAAAACATTTTCCCAATATTATATATTAATTTATCTCCCAGTAGAAGTAGATCTTTTTCATCAACATTAAGGAATTATTTAGTTAAAAAAGCTCCTATGTCTTTTCTGAAAAGTTACTTTTAAGTTAGTTTTTTATGACTTTTTGACCTTTTTCGTGCCTCGATGCTGCAGTTTTCACTCTGTGGGACAATAAGGAATATTTCCATTCTTCTGAACTCAACCTCTGTTGGATAATCTGTGTTTTGCTGAGGTAAATCCGGTGTTGCCGCTCAGAAATGAACCAGTTTTCTATTTTTTCTATTAATGCAGGTTGAAGAGATTCATCCTGCGTACTCAAAGCTGAACTATGTGTTCCTGGCTAAGGTCAGCGATGGTTTCTGATGATCCTGTTGGCTGTAAACTGGGATTTATCTTAACTTTACTGTTTTCTGTGGCAGTGTTATAAAGCTTTGGGGCAGAGCGAGAAGGCCAGGGAGATGTGTGAAGCTGCATCTTCCATGAACACCGTCTCCAAAGAGGTTCACTTCACTTTAGTTTTATTTTAAACCCAAAACATTTCCGTTTTAATTTGATTTTGTTCAATAAACCAGTAAAATGTGGTGCGAAGCTCTGAAATACAAAGAATTTCCATCTAGACATGAAATTTTTGCTCATTCCTCAATCACAGTGAGATTGAAGGAACTGCATCTGTGAAACTCAATCATTTAGGTCTGGACTTTGACTAGGCCATTTTAACCTATGAGAGGCTTTCCTACGGGATTATCCTCCATTTATCTTTTCTATAAATTCACCACAAAGCAGTAATTAATCCAAAAATTGCGTTTAAGATAAAAAGACGTATTCGTCTGTAAATATGTTTCACCCAGAACTCATCAAGTTTTAGTTCTGTAAAAAAAATCCTTTGCTGTCTGATTATTAATTGGTTTATCCAAAATATATTTATTTCCAATATTGTATAAAACAGAGTTATTTGAAAAACCCACAGAATGTTCCTATTTTTTATCAGATTAATTGATTAATTGTCAGAATAATCGATAGATTAATCATTAAGTAAAATAATCGTTTTAGTGGCAATTTAGTTTTATAGTTTCGTCATCATGATTCACTTTTTTTAATCCAATCTAAATTGAGGGTAAATTTGTTTTTTTTGTGTGTGTCTTATTTTGTTTCATGTTCTTTCAAATATCAGCCAAAACTAAATTTGTTGATTTATTTCAGAAAGATTAAAGACGAGTTCTCAGGGTTTTTTGATGACATTTGTCCTTCTTACCAGTTGGTGGCGCTAATGCTCCATTATGATGATTGAACACGAAGAAGAAGAGGAACTATTCACTAAGAGTAGCTGCATTTCCATTGACCAAATACATGCACAATTTGACATTTTTAAAATAAATTTGCTTTATGGAAATACGGCAATTTAAAAAGAACGGATTGTTTGATCAAAAGTTTTGGCGGTTGGATGAGGTTTGGTTTTTTGGCTGCATGTAAATTGGTTTATTTTACAAAACTGCAGTGGAAACACTTTGTTCACATCACACATAATCAACAACTGGATGTTACTACTGCCAGAAACGACAAAAGAGACGACAATAGGAAGTGGTTGAGGATGAAGCCGCTGCTTGTTTCTTAATGACTTGTCACCTGAACAAATTTATTCTTTGTGATTTTAATTGTGTTTCTTATTTATTGGGAAAAAAACACAACAGCAAAATTATGTTGTTTTTTTTTTACATTAGCAGAAAATTGACAAAGTTTTACACAAAGTTTCTACTTTCACTTTACAATAATTCACCACTCCCAATAAAAACCAGAGACAAAATGGAAAAAAGTATAAAAAGACACAGTTTGCTTCAGTTAGTGGCTGAAAAGTTCAGAATGAGCCAACATTGACTTTAAAATATTTTCCTTTATTCAGGATGAAGAAGCACAAAAGGAGCTGGATTTACTCTCCCCTTCAGTCAGAGTGTGAAAACGCTAACGGACCATTCTGAAGTTATTTATATTTATATATATATAGCCTATAATTTGGGGGTAACGGTGGGTAAAAATATCTGTTTGATTCACTCTGTGAGTGTAACAATATCATATATTTTTAGTTTTCTTATTCTAACGGTTAATTCTCGTTTCTAATCATGAAAAAGTTCATAATCGGTCAATTTTTTTCCTATATGTTATAATCTGAGTTTTTTCATTTATATGCTGTAATTATGTATGTGATTTTTTTTTTTTTGTTTTCTGGTACATGCTCCAGACTTTATACACATGGGTGACGCATTAGCGCCATATACACTGCAAAAACAATCTTACCAAGTATTTCTGGTCTAGTTTCTGGTGCAAATATCTTAGTACACTTTAAATAAGACAAAACAAACTAACAAGTAACTTTTCTGCAAAATTAATAAGCTTGTTTTAGCTCCTTTGTCCATATTTATAACATGGGAAAAATGTTTTATTATAAGTTAAACAATCTGCCAGTGGAACTGAACTGGGTTGCTAGGCGACGGGCTGGGCTTGGCTGGCGTTGCTAGGTAACGATGGTGAAAGAAGTGAAATAATCTGCCAGTGGAACTAGAACTTTTTTTATCAATATTAAGGAATTATTGACAGAAAACAAGGTTCTATATCTAACTGAAATGTTACTTGTAAGTTATTTTAAGTGAACTAAGATATTTACACTAAAACTAGACAAAATAACTGGTATAAAATGTTGTGTTTTTGCAGTGCTGCTCTGCTGCGAAAGATAATTTCATGAAATCATTTTCAGTTTCCACCTTCACTAAGAGAAACGGGTCATATTTCAGAGAAACCCACAGAGTCTGAGGCAAATTAAAGCGTTTAAACAGAACTGAACCTGAAAGATCCTTTTTCACTGTAAAAAGTCATTCGTAATAGAATCTCAGCAGTTTTCCCAACAGCTTTCATTTTGTTGCACCAGATGAATCATTCAGCTCTGATTCTCACTTTGGAAAACTCACTGGAGCATTACCAAACATTTTCTGATGTTTTTATTCAGAAGCAGTGAATGTTCTGCTGGATTAGGCAGTGGAATTAGATTATCACACTAATCAGTTATTATCAGATGGTGGAACAGCTGAAATTGACTTTCTTTTAGGAGATGGAAAAGTATGACAGCGTAGATAAAACAACCATTATGGATGGATATATAGAGAGGAGGAACAAGTTTCAGAAAACTCTAAAAATGTTAGATTAATTTCAGACATTTTCTAGAGAAAATGTGGAAACTTTTTCCAAAAAAAAAAAAAGATTTCCAAAAGTCAAAAATTTGCTAGAAAAATATGTGAAATTTTGACATTTATCCAAGATATTTTCTTGAGTTTTTGAGTTCCAAAAGCTGAAAATTTGCAAGAAAAAAACCTCAAATTTTTAGATTTACCTCAGAAATTTTCTTGAAAAAAACTTGGAAATTTCTCATTTTCAGACACCGAATGTTTTTGAGAAATAAATACAGTAATTTTGAGTTTAATCTGAGAAATTTGGAACTTGTGGGTTTCAAAAGTCAAAAATCTGCTCAAAACATCTCAGAAAGTTTAAATTCAGAAATTTCAGACCTCCAAAAGTTTAACATTTTCTTGGAAATGAACAGAAATTCTGAGATAAAACGTGAAAGTTTCAAAAGTCAGAAATTTCAAATATTTTTCCAGAAAATGTCTGAGATTTATCTCACCTGAAACTTTCATTCTGAATCCGCACACCTGAGTCCACATGATGAACGTGAGCTCTCCCATGTTCTCCAGCCGCTTAGAAACTGAAATTACTTCATGTTTGTGGGGAAGGAGGCGAGCGACGGGAAAAAAATATATCTGTGAATCATCTGAACCCTGATTTACATATTTTCTCTTGAAGCAAAAGTAGAAGTTTATGGAAAGTGATTAGGGACACTGGAAAAAAAAGAAAACATTGACTTTATTCTCAGAATTCTGACTTTAATTTTCTGAGAAAAAAATCAGAATTCTGTTATTAAAGTCAAAATTCTGAGAAAATCATCAAATGTTTGAGAGAATTCTGAGAAAAAAAATCTGAATTTTAAGATTTAAACAATTCAGAAAATAAAAAGTAAAAAAATTGATAAAAAAGTAACCAAATTCTAAGAAAATTCAGAATTCTGGGGGGAAAGTTAGAATTCTTAAAAATGTCTGAATTCTTAGAAAAAAAAGTAAAAATTATTAAATTAGTCAGATTTCTAAGAAAAAAGTCAAAGTTTTGAGATGTTTTTATTAGAGGCCCTAATCCTCTTCTGTAGAAGTCAGACTTTCTTCCTTTTACTGTTTGTTTTTTTTGGTAAATGTTTTATGCGAAGGTGATTTTCATTACATTACATTTTATGTATAAAGTTAAAATGATTGAAGGTCAGATAAGCTGTAGTTTACAGGTAATGTAAAAACTAAACATGAATATCAGGGGTTTCTTTGTTGTGAAAAAGAAAAGTAGTTGGATCTGTTGGTGTTTTGTTGTTTTTATGAATCTGTTTTTATTGATTATTAATCTGAATGTATTTGAGGGACCATTACTGTTTGATTGCTTCATGCTGTTTATCATTGCTGGATTCTTTCTTTATGTTAAATCTCAGACTGATTTTAATTCTGTGACATATTGGCACCCCTGACTTATAAAACAGATTATTATGAATCCTTTTGGTATTGAATTATGCAACTTCAATATAACTTATGTTAATTTTAAGGCTTTTTATCCAGGGATGCCAACATGTACGGAGAGCTTTGGGTCAAATGTACGACACAGAATCAGGACCATCGTAGATAAAATACGAAACAAAAAAAGGAAGAGCACCAAAAAACTCTGAAAGTTTAACTTTATTCAGAGTAAAAGTCAAAATTTTGCTAGAAGCAAAATCTGAAATTTTGAAATTAAACTCAGAAATTTTCTAGAAAAAATATGGAAATTTCTATTTGAAAAGTCAAAAATGTTCTGTAAGAAACTCAGAAATTTGGTGATCTCAGAAATTTTCTAGAATTGTTTTACTTTTTAAACTGAGAAAATTCCTTGTTTTTTTAGAAAATTTCTGCAGTTTTTGATGGAAATTTACTCCTCTGTTTTCCCGCTACAATGACCCTAAAACGGTGTCATGCAAACATTCACATCCTTTTAATGCTTCTTTTCTTTGCACTGTCTTTTTTTTACCAGTTGAATGTACGTGAATGATTTAAATATTTTTCTGACTGAGGTGAAGCTGCGGCTTTGCGATTACTGGAATGTGTTAGTAAATCTATAAATTGCTGACTGGAGGAATCGTTTTCCCGCCTTGTTTGTGTTCTTTTCTGTTTTATTGCTGTTTGTTAAAAAAACAGTAACATGTTTTGTAATCTCCAGTGTATAATTAAAGCGCAGAGTAATAATTTTTTATATTAAACCAAATTGATCTTGATCCAAAGTCATCATGGAGTAACAAGTTTGGTCGTGTCATGCAGAGTTCTGCGCTCTGAACATTGTGTGCCAGGCAGCGGGGAGTTTGTTGCTGCGTTAGATTTGGGCCGGCCTCCCGCTGGTCTCCTCATGTTTCGTCTGTTTTTCGGTGCTTCCCAAATCACTGCAGGTGTTTGTTTATACAGTAATGGAAACTTCACCTTTCCTGTCTGTTCCTCCTTTACTGAAGCGCTTCGGTCGAGACAGCTGTGGTGTCTGCACATCTGGGGCCAGATGTTGCAAACGGGTTCAGAAGCTGCACCATTAAACATTTATGTCCGTTTTTTTTTTTCTTTTTTTTTTCTCTGCTGCAGCACCAAATTTTCATCCAGCGGCCATATTTGATTGATTGTTTAAGGTGCGTTTATCACTCGTCTGTTTCTGTCACCGTTCACACTGGCTACCTGCAGAAATGCACATTATTCTTCTTTTTGACATATTTTGTGCGGATGCATTGCAACACTGTAAAATAATAAATTTGCTGACTCAACTTGACTCATTTAAAGGGGCAGCGTTGTGTAAAATCCACTTTTTTAGCTCTACATCATGTTTTAATGTTATTCCTTCAAGAACAAACCTTGATTCTTTCATACATGTTTGACAAATCCTTTAATCTCCATGGCAACCATTCAGCTTCGCAAAACGCCTGGTTGGACCTAGCCCCGCCTTCAAGGTGCAGCTCCTCCCCCACTCAGCTCCATCAGACTAGCCAGCAGCAATTAGCAAACATCTGGTGGAGCTGAGAAGCTGCTGAGCTCATCTTAGGAGCTACTTCTCAGAGCAGCGCTGGTAAAAATGTTGATAAAGGATTAATAGAAGAGATGACTTCCTGAAGACGGAGTTTCAGAAAGAGAAGACTTTTTAAAGAGACAGATGCCCAATTTCAAGGCATTAAATTACGATGTCAAATTTCCTTAGTCATATTTGATACATGCAGCATTTTTTAACAACTAAAATTAACACAGTTACTTGATTATGCTATAATTTATTTTTCTATGTGCCTGGAAATGCACAATACTGCCCCTTTAAGTTGTATTAACTTTAACTGTTCTAAACGCTAAATAAATACTTAAATACTATTGCTTCAATTTTAATTAAGTTGACTTAGCTGTCTTTAGCATTTATATTAAACTAAGAATGATTAGTTAAGAGATTTCTTTTTTAAACAAGTTAAGTTTTTACATTACTACGTCAACTTGACCTAACATAAAGTTTCACATTTTTATCCTTGTTAAACTAATTTCCAAGTTTAATCAACTTTGTAATGTTCATTTATTAATCGGAATTTTTTTTTACAGCTTTAGAACGTTTATTTTTTTATTGGAGTTGTGGTCGTGAGTCTTAATGAGAAATGAAAGAAAATTTTCAAAATTCGTACAAACTAAAAATTTTACCTACCAGAAAACACAAACAAAAATGAATTTCTAAATATTGAAAATTCATGCCTTCAAATATGTTTACATTTTTCTGAAAAAAAAAAAAAAACAGACATAATTACATTAACTCTTATTAGTACTGAAATTTTTTAAAATGTTCTTAAATTTTCTAAGACACATAACTTGTTACAAACATTCTTAAATGTCTCTAAAAAAATTGTTTAAAATGAATATATTTT
Organism: Alfaro cultratus; assembly: GCA_903066825.1. NCBI lineage: Eukaryota > Metazoa > Chordata > Actinopteri > Cyprinodontiformes > Poeciliidae > Alfaro > Alfaro cultratus. The sequence continues at coordinate 19,727 of CAEFZX010024545.1, forward strand.
GAAATTTTAAAAAATATTGACCTTAATTTTTTATTTATTTATTTCATGGTGTAGTTTGTTCTGTTATCAATCTGACTGTTAGAGAAACCAACACGTAATATCGGAGCCATACTAAGAAAATTAATACAATTTTGAGAGTAAAGTCGTAATAATATGACTATACTTTATTATTTTCAGGGTCTATGGTGCATTTATATTTGTCCTTATCTATTAAGGATGTAAACAATCAATTCACTCACAATTAATAGTTTATTATGTTAAAATTAGTTCCAATCAATTAAGAAAGTCAGTTTAGACCTTCTTTTAGTGTTGCAGTTTGGCCGCCATCCAGCAGAGGGCGCCGCTGGTCATCATAAAACGAAGAAAGACCAAGATGGCGGAAGCGCCCAAGCAGAACAGTTCAGAGAAACGGTCCAAACAGAACACAGTGTGGGGTACAACATGCGCTTTATGCGGTTCTGTTTAGAAATAATAAATCCTCCAAAAGCTCCTTAAGTTTCACTTTTATAGCGCTTTATTCAGCCGAGCTACATGACGGAGTAGCGTTAGCATGTTGGAAAATGGCGCTCCTTGTTATGGAAAGACGCTCTGCTCTGTTGCTCACTTTTAAGAAAATGTCCGCTCATTAATTAGCCGTTAGTCGGTCGATAAGATCAGTCCACTTTAGATTAGCTCGTTAATTATAACTTACATCCCTACTTATGTGTAATTATGTCCCTGTGTGAATCAGAGAAAGTCCACATTGCAGTTTGTCTTTGTGTAATCACCCCACCTTGAGAAAACAGCAGTGCAAATAAAATAAAATATGACAGTAATGCTCATAACGAGTGCATTTACGCTTTGAACTTGACCCAAAGTCAAGCCCTCTGCTCAGCTTTGGACTATTTCTGGCTAGACCTGCTGTTTGTTCAGGCCTAATCCCAGTCTCAGCCCTACTGTGACATTTCTCAGCCGCTGTCTGAACACCACAACTTGAATCCCTCCATCATTCCACTGCACATCCACACATTCATTCCTGAGCTGAGCTCTGCTGAAGTTACACAACTTGCATGTGTTTTATCTCCAGCCAATGCAAGATGCAAGCATATCAGAGTCTCATGCTAATCTGGCTAATCCAGACTTGACAGGTTTAAGCTGTGATGATTTAGGATGTATCTAACAACCAATTCATGCAATATGTCAAGTTGCTTTGCAATGTAGCGCCACAAAACGGCTCTTTCATGATTGGTGTCCAAATGCTTTGCACAGTAAAAATTTCTCTGCAATTTTCAATGCGTTGCCTGGTGCAGCAAAAGCCCTCATCCTACTGGTAGCATCAACATGCTAGTGACACAACATGCTAGTGACTCAACATGCTAATGATAGCCCTCATGCTAACATTAGACTTGCATCCAAGATACGCATTTTAGCTCATTTAATGCTATGTTGTTGACACCACACATGCTACTGACAGCATTTAAGCTAACCTTAGCATTTTTGGCTAATTGTAGCTTATTCACTAATGTTAGCATACAGAATGGAGTAAGTCCATGTTTTTACTATTAAGATTCTGAAAAGTACATTTTTATTCAGCTCTTTTTACATTAAATTGAATATTACACTTGATCAGTGCCTTCCTTGTCGCATTAAGCAATAAATCAATTGATCGCATGATAAATTAAAACAAGCTCAATAATTTCGATTTGCATGACTTATCATTTTCTATTTTCTCTCTCCATCCATCCATTTTCTTCCTCTTATCCGGGGTCGGGTCGCGGGGGTAGCAGCTTCAGAAGGGAGGCCCAGACTTCCCTCCCCAGCCACTTCTTCCAGCTCCTCCGGGGGAACCCCAAGCCGTTCCCAGGCCAGCCGAGAGACATAGTCCCTCCAGCGTGTCCTGGGTCTTCCCCGGGGTCTCCTCCAGGTGGGACATGAACACCTCACCAGGGAGGCGTCCAGGAGGCATCCTAACCAGATGCCCGAGCCTCAGCTGGCTCCTCTCGACGTGAAGGAGCAGCGGCTCTACTCTGAGTCCCTCCTGGATGACTGAGCTTCTCTCTCTAAGGGAGAGCCCAGCCACCCTACGGAGAAAACCCATTTCAGCCGCTTGTATCCACAATCTCGTTCTTTCGGTCATGACCCAAAGCTCATGATCATAGATGAGGGTGGGACCAGTAAATCGAGAGCTTCGCTTTTTGGACCGGTACAGCGCCTGCGTCACAGCAGACGCTGAGCCAATCTGCCTGTCGATCTCCCGCTCCCTCCTTCCCTCATTCGTGAACAAGATCCCGAGATACTTGAACTCCTCCTCCTCTCTTTCTACCAAAAAACTGGATTAAAAAGTTTTTAGTCTGTTGCTTTGGTCTCAACTAAACCTTTTTTTTATTTTATTTTATTTTACAGAGACTTCATAATTAATTTTATTGGTTTGTTCTGCTTTGTTTATTTTGGATATTTAAAATATCTTCCAGTTTCAGTGTTAAATGTTAGAGTTTAAAGTTTATTGATCTGTTAGAATATAGTTACAGTTTCAAGAAAATATGCACAAAAAAATTATTTCTCATTAAAAGTTATCCTGCAGCTTTAATGGAAACTCTAAAAAGCAGCATTTTGTCAAACTTTTGCACACATTTGTAATAGAAATGCAGCTTCTGACCATCTAAATACAAAGTGTAAGAAAGTCAAAAGTGTGGGAATACTTTAGCATCCAGAGTAAAAGGTTTCCGTGTGCAAATGTTTCAGCTCAGCATTTTGTAAGGTATTGCAGTTTGACTAAAGAAAACAATGTTTTCACTCCATTCATAAAGGTTATGCTTGTAGCTCTGCCACATTTTACTCCAGGGGCTGTTTAGTCCTGGGAATTACTTTAGGATTTGTAAAAATGGGAAAGAGAGAGAGAGAGAGAGAGAGAGAGAGCTGCTCGGTATCAGCAGCCATCTACTGTGTGATTCTGTCACGCTCTGGTTAGTCGGCAGCTACGTGCCTCAATTTGAACGAGTACAGGATGTTCTAGCAGGCCGAGATAAAAATCAAAACACAAAAAGACAGAAGGATCTTAGAAACATTTCCCTTTCTGTTCCCGCCTGCAGTTCTTGGAAAGCATCGAACGTGACAGTTTTGGTTTATAACATCTAAATTCAGATTATTTCCAGTTGACTTGACAAAAACTCAAATGGAAACAAGCTGGTAGATTTATTTGGATTAAAAGTAGTAGACAGAACTGACCTACACTGCAAAAACACAAAATCTTACCAAATATTTTTGTGTAGTTTCTAGAGCAAATATCTTGGTACAATTTTAAAAATATTGAATTAACTTGCAAGTAACTGTCCAGCAAGAAATGGATGCTTGTTTTAAATAAATAATTCTTTATTATTGATGGAAAACTATCTCTATTGGCAGATTATTTTACTTTTAACATGGGAAAAATGTCTTAGTAAAATAATCTGCCAGTGGAACAAGTAATTTTTCATCAATATTAAAGAATTATTAACTTAAAAGAAGCTTCTGAGTCTTTCAGTAAAGTTATCGAGTTACAAGTTGGTAAAATTAAATAACATGTTTTAAAAACCTTCTGAAGGTAAAGTTACAAATCAGGAGGCACTGAGCCGTTACCTAGCAACCACAGCAGAGGCCAGCCCGTTACCTAGCAACCACAGCAGAGGCCAGCCCGTTACCTAGCAACTCAAACTGAGTTCCAGGACGTTTGGTCGGCTGGTCTGACACTTTTTGAATAAAGACACATTTTCTCTATAGCGACATCTTTAAAAGAATGTCTAAACTGGCTTTATCTGTAGCTTAGCTTTACTTACGCCTCTGGTTTCAGATAAACTTTAAACAGAAAACATTTCGACTTGCTAAAAAGCAAATTGTATCTCCAATACTTTATTTTTGTGCAGAATGGGTCCAGAAATAAAGAAACTTAGAAAACTGGCTGTGGATAAAAACATTTTATTTGGTTTGCTCTACAGCTGTAAATGTTTACATTTTGCAGTTACATTGAATTTAGATGAATCGGATTGGCTTCTGCAGGCACCTGTAGATCTCTGCGTCAGAATCAGATTCCTGTGCAAACGTACATGAAGAGCCCAAAATGAGCCAAGCTTTAGCAAGGAGGTGAAATAATGAGGCCTGGACCAGATTCCAGTTCCAGTTTCACATTTTCTATCATACAGTTTCTGCAGTTTAATGCCCTACACTGCAAAAAAAAATAAAAAAATTTACAAAGTATTTCTGGTCTAGTTTCTAGTGCAAATATCTTAGTACACTTGAAATAAAACAAAACTAACTTACAAATAACTTTTCAGCAAGAAATAAGAGCTTGTTTTAAGTCAATAATTCCTTGATATATAATTTTTTAAAGTACTTATTTCTGCTGGCAGATTATTTCACTTCACAGTTGTTACCTAGCAACACTAGCCAAGCCCAGCCTGTTGCCTAGCAACCCAGTTCTAGTTCCACTGGCAGATTATTTCACTTGTAATGTCTTGTTAAGAGAAATAGTCTTCAAATGGTACAAAACCTTTTTTTTAATCAATATCAAAGGATTATTGACTTCAAACATTCTCCTTTGTTTTGGTGAAAAGTTACATGTAGATTTGTTTTGTCTAATTTCTAGTTTACTAAGATTTCTACACTAGAAACTAGATCAAAAATACTTGGTAAGATTTTGTGTTTTTGCAGTGTAATAAAGCGATCCTGTCTCCATATGCTGCTACACACTGTCAGCCAGCTGGCTGAAAGAAACATACTGCACATTTCATTCTAATCCTTCTCCTGCTTCATAACAGCAGCAAGATTGATTGTTTTTCTCTTTTAAACAAAAATAATTTTAACATTTTTGCTGTAAAAACCATAAAAATGTTAATATTTTTGTTGAGGTTGTGAGTAGGTGAGAATGTCTAACTCTACACTGCAAAAACAGAAAACATTACCAAGGGTTTTCTTGTCTAGTTTTAGAATAAGAAGTTTTATTTATATTGCATTTTTCAGCAACAAGGCAGTTCAAAGTGCTTTTAAGTGAAAATATCTTAGTGCAATTGAAATGAGACAAAAGTAACTTAAAGTAACTTTTCAGGAAGATTGTCTTAAGTAAATAAATCCTAAATATTGATGAAAAACTAAAAGTTCCACTTATTTCACAATCAACTGGTCCTGTTACCTAGCAACGCCAGCCAAGCCCAGCCGTCGCCTAGCAACCCAGTTCTAGTTCCACTGGCAGATTATTTCACTTAAAACATGGTAAAAATGTTTTGTTATAAGTGAAATAATCTCCCAATAGAACTAGTAGTTTTTCTTCAACATCAAGGAATTAACTTAAAACAAGCTGCTCTAAATCTTGCTAAAAATTCACTTTTAAGTTAGTTTTGCCTTTTTTTTTTTACAGTGTGCTAATATATTTGCACCAGAAACTTACCAAAAACTGATTGAGCGTCCAGCTAAGTTACGCTGCTTTAATATCTGTTTACATGTGAAAGCTGAACGTCTCTTTACAACAGCATCTGTAAAAATTAAAGAATATATGAGATTAAATAGCATTTTAGTCTTTCTCTTCCTGAGTAATACACTGGCATATATAATATATTAATTTACATGTTGCTACTGAACATTTAGTGTTAGCAGAGCTGAAGCTAGGAGCTTATGTAGCTGCAGCTCGTCCCTCAGACTGCGGCTTGTTTCTGTAGCCATGAGGATCCGAAACACAGTTTGCTCATCACAGTTATGAAGATACACGATTCAGAAACATTTGGATTGTTATTTAAGCAGATAAAGTGTCTTTTCTCCGGGTAGCAAAGCAACAGTAAAAGCTTCAGTGTGCAGTTTCTTTCCACCTTGCAGGGATAAATGATGTGTTGTTTAGGATCAGAGCTTCATTGTTCTGTTTTTCCAGACTGTTTTCTGGTTCTAAAGCAGCTGGCTGCAGCCCTCTGCTCTGACGGATCAACGGGTCGCAGGCGGTCGCTGCGGCTGACTAATGCTGAGAACAGATGTGCCTTCGCTTTCTGTCTGCAGAAACTCCCAGAGCGCAGCTAGAAATGCAGACGCATTTATCAGCACCTCTGGTTAAAGTTCTGCTGAGAGTCTTAAAGTAAAAGATTTAGAAAAATCCTTCCTTTAGCTTGACTACAACTCCCACTTCAACCAAATTAGCTTTTTAATTAAATCAAAACAATCAATAAATTAAGGTGTTTTTTTAAGTTTACGTATTTTTAGGTGGATTAGCGTTTGTAAAGCCCAGGGCTGCAATTAATGATTATTTTAGTAAGTGATTTATCGATTATTCTGATGATTAATCAATTAATCGGATAAAAATATTGGCATATTTTTTATTTTAGAAATACATTAAAAATGCAAATAATTAAATTCAACATTTTATTCCTTTACTAAATCTGACCTGAGTGAAGCTAAAACACAAAAAGGTGTTGTTGTTTTCTAAAATGCCAAATGGAAGCACCATTGTTAAGTGTGGTGGAGGAACTGTCATGCTGTGGGCCTCTTTTTCTTCCAAACACTCTGGACGCCTTATGTTCATGCAGGGGATTTTAAATAAAAAGAATTGGACGATGATCTGAAATCTCTGTGTTGAGAAAAACGGGTAAAAGTCTGGATTTTTCTACACTTTCAAGTCCGATTATGTTAATTTTTCAAATATTCTGAGGCTGATTACATATATTTAATAAATATGTCTGCTTCCAAATATCTACCGCATATTTAGGCACAAACCCAATCTCTGCTCTCCCTTATTCTTCATTTTCTGAGTCCTTAGACCAGGAAAAAATAACTAAGAAATTTAGACAAGTATCTTTTTTAGGAAACTTGTTTAAAGAAAAATAAATTTATTTATATTTTTAATATTGAAAATGAAGCTGATGGATGAACTTTTTTTATACGATGGAAAATGCAATTAAATTACATTTTAAAAACAATCTGGTACTTTTAGTGTCGTTCTGTTTGGAAATCCAGAAGCTAACATCTCTACACTGCAAAAACACACAATGTTGCAAAGAGTTTTTGTCTAATTTCCAGAAAAAATATCTTTAAAGTAAAAACAATGGCCAGTAGTTTTGACTTTAAGCAAGCTTTTATATTTTACTGAAAAGTTATTTTAAGTTGGTTTTGTTTTATTTCAAAATTTCTAAAATATTTGCACTTAAAAAGAGACAAAAACTCTTGGTAAGATTTTGTGTTTTTGCAGTGTAGCTTCTAGCTATGGCTGCTATAGCCAGCTACGCTATAGCTAGCTTCAGCTAACTTCTTTTCTCCATTTTTTGCAGGAATAAAATGGAAACCTATTAAAAATTCAGCATTTGTTTTTATATTTATACTAAAATGGTTGTTTTTAATTTTTGGCTAAAGTTTTCAGGTCCGATGAGCCATTTGTGGCTCCGGATCCGCAGGTTGCAGCCATAATCTTTAATATTTTGCCTGTAATTCTGCTGATTATTCGTTTGTGACTGCCTGAGCGGCACCAGCGTCCAGCAGAGTCGTGTCTTCCCGCAGTGACACGGCGATGGCGTAGTCGTGCGGTTTCAGAGTCAGGCCGTACTTGTAGTCCAGGGTTAGCGTCTTGGCCGGGTCGGCGGCGACGCGGCACTGGTGCGCCAGCAGCGCCGTGAACAGGAACAGCTGCATCTTGGAGAGCTGCTCGCCGATGCACCGCCGCCGGCCCAACGAGAAGATGAGCACGTTGGCGACCAGGTCTTTGTTCAGCGCCCCCTGGGGGTCCAGGAAGCGCTCGGGGTCGAAGGTCCCCGGGTTGGACCACGTGGCCGGGTCGTGGTTGACGGACCACTGGTTTATGAAGATGACGGTGTTCTTTGGAATGGCGTAGCCCATGATGGAGGTGTCTGTGATGGTGGAGTGGGGGATGGTGAGCGGGATGAAGCTGGTGAAGCGCATCACCTCGTAGAGGAAGGCCATGACGTACGGCAGCTCGGCCTGGTCCTCGATGGACGGCAGACGACTCCGGTCCACGACTCTGTCCACCTCCAGCTGAAGACGCGTTTGGATCTCAGGATACCTGAAGATGAGACATCAGCGTGTAACTTTTACAAAAAATATATGCTTTTTTACATATTTGTTAACACTGCACCGCTCCAGACCAAAAACAACCAATCAGAGCCAGGAGGAGGGGCTTAGAACTGTCAATCATCCTCATGAATGTACTGCTAAAGGTATTAATGGTGGAGAAACAACTTGACGTTACAGGAAAACTGTTTATCTGCTGTCATCAGTGGTCATGCTAACTTGCTTTAGCATTCATAAGGCTAACAGTATGAAACCGTTGGAAATGTTGTCTGAAGGAATGCACCGCTTTTGTCCAATAACAACCAATCAGAGCCAGGAGGAGGGGCTTGGTGCTGTCAGTCAACCTTGTGAATGCGCTGCTAAACTTGCTAATGATGGAGAAACAAATTACCACAACTGTTTACCTGCTTTCATTGGCTAGTTAGCATGCTATGATATGAGGAAGAAGCTGTAGTAGCAGTAGAGGAGCGAGAATGATTGACAGCACTAAGACCCGCCTCCTTTCTCTGATTGGTTGTTTCTAGTTAGAAATGGGAGGAGGCAGAGGAGCTTAAATTTTTTCACACATTATCTGTCTCATATCAAACTGTCACCACAGGGTGACAGTTTTAACAAATATGTGATCAATATTTTTTTATACTGCAGCTTTAACCCGTTTTTCTAAAAACCGATGACATAAACGCGCTAACAGTCATTCACTGCAAACAGCTGACTGTTCACTTTCCCCAGTGTTCAGTTTCACTCCTTACATAACACATGCAACAACACTTCCTCCTGTCTCTGCAGGGTTAACACGAAGCTGCTGTTCCCCTCAAGGTGAAAACAAAAAGTCTGAAAACTAAAAAAATGTCGAGAAGTTTCTTAAAATGTGTCTAAAGTTTATAAAATCAGGCCTGACGTGACCTGCACTGACCTTCATCTAAAACACATGGAATTAAACTGCCTTAGTTTTGCACCAAGTGGCGCAAAAAGTGAGTATCCACTAAATATGATGCATAGGGGCGCTGCGCTACAGGGGGCGCCAGAAAAAAAGGTGATTTGATTTTGCTGAGGGTCAATATGGAGAGGCAGAAAAGAAAAAACAGAGGAGGAAACAGGGATAGAGATGTCATGGGGATGAAAAACGCTTTTCAAAATAGACAGTAATTAATTTGAGTCTGGAAGCTTGTAAATACTCAGATTAAGTTTGACAGGATTGTTATTGTCTTGCAGCTGCAGTTACAGGTTTATAGTGGTGCTAAAACGTGTCCCACACCTCAGAGTAGAAAATAAATCTGAGGTGTTAAATCTATGATTAAATCAACAGTCTGACTCTTTAGTGTTTTTGTTTGAATTCAATTCGGACTAAATATCTTTAAGATGCCAAATTTAAAATACCTAAAAACCTAAAATCAGGACAAACGGATAAACTTTCAGATTTATTCTTCTTTCTGTCTGTTTCCTCAGTTATGGAAACTGAAGCAGGTATGTTCTGACATTTAAACAAAACCTTTTAATCAGATGATCCTTAATGTTCATGTTTCACAAGAATCTAGAAAATCAGATTCTTGTGATAAAAACAGTTTTAAAGCCAATCTGGACCTTCAGTTGGTTCAGCTAAAGTATCAGGTTTCTTACTTGACCAGTAGGAGGATGATCCACTGTAGAGCCGTGGACAGCGTGTCCTGGCTGGCTCCAAAAATGTCCCCTATTGTGGGAGTCACGTAGTCCTGCCCAGTGGAGAGTCCAGCGGTGTCCGTGGTTCGGTCCAGAGCCACGATGAACGCGTCCGTCATGTCCCTGATGGCGCTGGACTCGATGGACTTCCTGTGCTCCGTGACTTTATCCCGGATGAACGCCCCAAAGTCCCGGTTGAGGTTCTTGAAGTCCTCGAAGATGGTTTTGATTGGGTTGGGGAAGTACTGGAGCCACGGCATCACGTCCACGATGCTCCCCGCGCCCACGGTCTTGGTGAACTTGTCGTTCCTGCCCACCACCTCCCGGAACTCCGCATCCTCGTAGGTGTACCTCCTCCCGAAGCAGACGGCGCTCATCACGTTGGCCGTGGACACCACCAGGTCGGTGCCGGGCTGGAAGTACCGCTCCGCCCGCGTCTTCTCCACGAACCGCCGCAGAAACTCCCTGAACTCGGCCAGGACGTGCTGCTCGAAGGTCCGCTTGGTCTGTGGGTTTCCGGTGGAGAACATGCGGACGGTGGACTGCGCCACTTTGCGGTGTGTCTTCCACCAGTCCGTGACGGTGCCGAACGCCAAGCTCTGGCCGTCAGCGATGAACCGGAAGGAGGTGAAGTCCGGCCTCCCGGCGAAGTCCAAACCCTGCTTGATGAGCGCCGGTCGGATGGCGTCGCCGTTCAGAACCACCACGGTTCGGCTGCCCAGCTGCATCTGGAACACGTTGCCGTACTTCCTCGCCATGCGGGTGCAGTACAGGTGCGGCGTGTTGCCGAGCTGCGCGGCGTTCCCGATAACGGGCCAGGCGAAGGGCCCCGGCAGGCCCGGAGGGGCCCCGCGGCGCCGGAGCCACAGCCGGACGGAGAGCAGCAGAGCCAGGCAGGCCGCCAGCAGCGCGCCGGGAGTCAAGCAGTCACCTGCGGGGATTCTGTGCAGAGACGCTTCCATCCCGCAGATCTGCGGGATGGAAGCAATGAGGTCATTACTATTAATAATAATAATTTCTATTATAATAATAATAGTAATAATAATAATAATAATAATAATTAGATAATAATTATTATTATTATAGATTTTCTGGAGGTAATTCAGATCGTTTTTATCTTTTGATGAATTACCTTAAAAGCAACAAAAATCTGTTGATTCCTCTACATTTCTGCTGCGGAGGTTTTGCAGCCGCAGATTCCCGCTGCGTGTTTTCTGTTTCCCGCTGCGTGTTTTCTGTTTCCCGCTGCGTGTTTTCTGTTTCCCGCTGCGTGTTTTCTGTCCGCAGAGCTCCGCTGCGGGTCTTTTATCTGCGGGCGGCTGCAGCATCACGGCCCGTCGGCGGCTCCGGTGCGCAGGGGGTGGGGGGCCTCCGTCCTCCGCCTCTCCTCCCACCATCACCTCCTCCTGCAGCGAAACCTGCGAGCCTTCCTCACAGGGCATCATCGTCATCATCATCATCATCATCATTATTATTAGTTGTTGTTGTTGATGACTGTTGCATATATTTATTGTTATAAACCATTTATTTCGCCCATTGGGTTTTTAAAAGACATTTACAGACTGATGATTCTTCTCCAAATCAAAAAGAGCCACTTTTAAAACATTTTGACAGCATTTAGTGTTTTATTATTTAAAAGTAACATTTAGATGAATTAAGTCAATCATAAATGGATTATTTTTATTTCTTTTTTTAAAGTATTTTCATTATTTAGACGAACAGTTTAGCATCAGTATTGCAAATAATAAAATAAAAGATCAATTTTAATATAGCAGAATATATTGTTTTTCTTAAAATAAGGCATTTAAATGAATTAAAATCAATAGAGCATTATTTATATTATTATTATCCTGATGACGTATTTTGAGCATGATAAAATATAAGACTTGAACAAAATCAGATTTCTTTTACTTTATCACGTCATATTTCTGGCTTTATTTAATTACTAGTTTATTGAAGAGAAACATAAACCCGTGTTGTACAAACCAGTGACATCCTGCAGGTTCTGCAGAGTTCATTCTTTCTCACCTCGAACCGAACAGAAACATTTAAAATGCAACTTCTTTAGTTCTCATTTCAAATTAAAAGCTTTGCAAATGCAACAACAAACTGAAAATGTTTTCATCCTTAACTCTAAACCTCAGCTTCAGTTTTAAAATCTACATTTTCTCCAACAAATATTTAGGAAGCAACTTTATTTATTCAGCCAAAGACAATTCAAAGAGCCTGAAAGTTAAAAACAACAATCAGATGGTAAGAAAAAAAAACCTGAGAAGATTTACAAATACGGAAGCCGTGAGATCCAGAAAGGATTCAGCAGCGTTAGGAAATTTGTGGCTCTTAAATCCGTTCATATCTTCGGATTAAATCCCCGCCGCTGCAGTTTCCTGCGGGGCCACAAGGGGGCGAACCGCAGGAACCAACATGCGGTACCGGGCGGGAACGTTACCGGAACCCCGATCCAACTGGAGGATTAAAAGAAACAAAACCATGAAATGTGTTTTATCACCAAACATCTGATTCAGATCAAACTTACATTAGTGCATTTATTTCAAAACCTGCGAATCCCATAAATCTGCTCTGAACGCGTTTTTAATGTTATTTCCTTCTAGCATTTAATTATTATTATTATTATAATTATTATTTGACTTCATCCTGATTCTCTGAATGTTTTTCTGCAGGTTGATGTTTATTTCTCCTCTGTTGCTCAGATTTGATGTTTCTGGATCTTCAGCACCGCGGACAGCGGCTCAGAGCGACTCAACATGTTTGACCCTCAGAAAACAAAACATTCACTTTATTTTTCACCAATCATAATAAAAAAACTAAATGAAGCAAACATAAAGCGCATCAACATTAAAGAGCATAAATATAGTGATTTATCCCGTCGGTTACGGCCTTAAAAATGGTCATAATAATTTATTTCTAAAATATATTCTACTAAAAAATAAACAAATTTGTCTTTTTGAATAAACATAAGTCAAAGTTTTTTACTCTTATCAACATTAATCTTTTTAATTTCCCCAATACGCGAACATTAACTCTATGAAGACAGTCTTGAATTTATTAATCTAATTAAATATAAATGTATTTACTTTTAAAAAACACTTATAAATAATTAAAATTATAATTGAGATTTTCCTTTTTTAATCCACGGCGGTTAGTGAAAATGACGACAGGAGAATTTTGCATATTTTTGTTTTTAGCTACTCAGCACTAAACGAGACATTTCGCAGCTCTGAGGCTTTTTATTTTTAGTTTCACTCTGATGACGTCACTCTGATGACGTCACGGTGTCCGCTGGGCGAATCGAGGCTCGTCTTTGTTCTGTTTACTGTTTTATTTCTCTCCTAACATCTCAAACAAACATTTTCAGGCGTTTCATGTTAAACATAAATATGATTTATTTCAGCAGCTCAAGTCAAAATGCGGATCTTACAGTCATCAGCAGGTAGAAAACAAGAAAATAAAAGTATTTTTAATGCAGAAATGTTCTGTTATGGCCTACTGAGGTAGTTGGCACTCTGCACAAGGAAAGTTCAGTGGAAGGAGAATCTGTGAAGGGTTTGGGAAACAGTCAATTTTGGGTTGAGGTTCAGTTTGATGTTTCCATATTTAGGAAGAATAATTGAAATAAATGTTTGCGTATTTAATCTGTTAAATTAAGGACTTTCCCTTTTTCAGTTCTCTGTCATTGTCAAAATATGTTTTCATTCTTTTTCGTTAAAATGTGTTGAGTTAAATGCTGTGACACTTAAAAACTAATCAAAACATTTCATTTACTTCATATTTCCTGATTTCTTGAAATATATCAAATTTACACACCATTGAGGACTTCAAATATATAATCATATATCATCATTTTCTTTAACTTTTAGCATTGGTGACCCCACGGGGTGGTGAATGGGGGGCCATGGCCCCATCTTGAAAAATGGACGGACGGACAGATTGATAGATAGATAATACTGTATTGATGACCAAAGGGGAATTTTTTCCCCCACCATAACACACAATAATAAAAATCAAAATAAAAAAACAATAAAAAGTAATCTTCTTCAATCAAGACATGAATGTAAAACCCCATAAATAAATAAATTAATTTACAAAAATTTTAATAAAACAATTATTTATATATTTTTGGTTTATTTATTTTATTATCTTAAAATAAATTCCTTTTTTATTGCAGCTGCATAATCTTGCAATTTTTTCATTCATTTATTTATGTATTGTTCATGTCTGCTTCTGTTTAAAAAGGTAGTAGTGGGAAGTTATTTACCCTTCTGACAGTTTCTGCTCATTAAATGAATCAAACAGTAAAATTCATCCATATTCCAGTAGATAAAACACATAAAATAGATCAATTCCACACTGACTGGTATTTCCAGTCTATGTAAAGTTTTCAAAGGGGGTATAATAATAATATGTAAGGTAAGGTCATTTTCAGCACATTTTAAGCAACAAAGCAATTCAAAGTGCTTTACATGAATTAAAAGGAAAACAGAAAAAAAATCAAATAAATAAATAAATAAATAAACCACTGCGCCCCCTTTTGGTGGCGCCCATTTTCAGGAGATCCCAAATCCTGGCATTTCCATCTATTACTAGTTATTGCTGCAGTTCCTCTCCTGCACTAATCGCTACATAAACTCTGCTTGGCTCTTAAAAAGTGAATCCAGAGCGGTTCGGTAATTTTGTCCGGTTCGGTGACCTCCAGCTGCAGCAGACACCGTGACCCCGCCGGGTTCGGTGACCCCGCCGGGTTCGGTGACCTCCAGCTGCAGCGGACACCGTGACCCCGCCGGGTTCGGTGACCTCCAGCTGCAGCAGACACCGTGACCCCGCCGGGTTCGGTGACCCCGCCGGGTTCGGTGACCTCCAGCTGCAGCGGACACCGTGACCCCGCCGGGTTCGGTGACCTCCAGCTGCAGCAGACACCGTGACCCCGCCGGGTTCGGTGACCCCGC